>OLKM01000628.1:0-32293 GCA_900291075.1 Melanogrammus aeglefinus | reverse complement strand
GGATTATTCCTGGTAAAATAAAGGGAAAAAAAATCGCTGCAACTTTTACAATTACCTGGCTTCAAAAGCACCACCCTGCGTCCTTGTCTGGATGAGTCCAATACAAGTCACGTGGAATCTCATGATAACACTTCGTTGGTCCACAGTGGACCGACCATAAAAAGCCTGTCCATAAAGTGACGAGATTGATTACGTTCAGAGCAACAAGCTGAAGTTTTTTTGATCGGACCAAGATTTTTGTTTGTTTTGTTTTAGATTTCAAACAAACATCACTATATTATGATACTATGGATTCCATTAAGAAATTGCTTCCCAAGGTAAGATTACCATTAAGTATGACACTCTCTGAACAAGTTAGATAGTTATATTTTCCCTATAAAGCTGTGTGTGTGTGTGTGTGTGTGTGTGTGTGTGTGTGTGTGTGTGTGTGTGTGTGTGTGTGTGTGTGTGTGTGTGTGTGTGTATAGACGTATTTTCAAAGAAAACGGGTTGCTCAGGAGGTGTATGTTGTAGTCACTCATTACAAAAACCTAACGCCAGTGCTGGACAATTATGGTGAGTATGCGTTTTTTTTACATATCAGTCTCTCCGATACTCGTTCAGATAAACTAAAGAAGTCATTGAATTACTCAAGAACATATTTTGTAAATAGTAACGCCTCCTTATCCCATGGCTTGTGTTTATAGTATTCAACGACGGCAGAACAAACTACTTAATGAGTTTATCGGGAACCATTCCTGTCATGTTTAAAGGTAAGAACCCTAGTTGAGGCAGACATAACTAGCTAGCTTGTTATAACTGCTCCTCAGAAAGCTGACATCTTGTATCCATCTGCCTGTGGTTTTCTTGCTGGCTATAGACACAAGCTACAACATCCCAGTGTGCTTATGGCTGGATGAGAGCTACCCCCAGACGGCCCCTATCTGCTATGTAAAGCCCACCAAGGACATGGTGACGGTCAGGGGGAAACACGTGGACAGCAACGGGGAGGTGATGCTGCCCTTTCTGCAGGAATGGAACCAGGTTAGAATGCACATGCCCACAGTCATCACATCCCATCTGGTCGACTATATATTGCAGATGATTAACCAACAATCACACAGAGCAACACAACATGAAAAGTACATCTGCATTCAGTCATGTAGCAGACGCTCTTATCCAAAGCCACTCACAAGTGAGGCAGAGGGCCATCAGAGCTAATAGGTGACAGAGACATGTTGTACTGCTGCACAACCTGTTCTAAAAGACCAAATCCAGAGCAACTTGAGTTGGTACAATTCAAGGAAACTGAACACAGGGTTAGTAAAACAATGACCATACTGATGCCAAAGTCCTCCTCTCTTTCGGGGACCACGTGTGTGGCAGGATTAGATTGGCTGTTGTCATGACGCCTGCTTATGGCGTCTGATTGGGTCTTTTCCCCGGCTCCAGGAGACGTGTGACCTGGTGAGCCTTCTGCAGGTGATTTCGGCCGTGTTCGGTGAATCCCCGCCTGTGTGTGTCCGCCCCCCCCAGGAGACTGCCCAGGAGACGGCCCAGGCCTCGTGTGAGGATCCCACCGCACATCGCATGTTAAAACACTTCCACAGTAACCATAGATATATATACTGACTAGATGTCGCCTGAGCTGCTCTGTTCAGTGGAACGTATGCGTCAATAGACGTTTCTACTTTCCGATTGGCTGTCAGCATCTGGTCGCTGATACGGGTCATAGTAATTTGCATAAAGTTCAGTCGTTTTCAACTTTTTTTGGACGCTCTGGTCGCTCGACTTTTGCCGCTGGTAGCGTTGGACGCTTGGGTCGCTCTGGTCGCTCGAGCCCATAGAAAGTGAATGACTTCCGGTGATTTGGTCGCTCAATTCGCTTTTGGTGTGAACGTACAGTAAGAGCCCTGCATATCGCGGGCGCCCAGAACTTCGGGGCGACCTCATGTCTCGCGGCGGTCCCCGCCGAGACGAGTGGCGGTTACATCCTGACATTGTCAGACTGATCTGAGAGAGGTTCGGGACGGCTCAGATGGACCTGTTCACGTCCAGGGAGAACACACTGCAGGTGGTGGTTCTCTCTCAACCCTCGGGATCTTTCCCCGTTAGGGGTGGATGCATTGGCACACACACCTTGGCCGCGGGCTCTCTTGTATGCGTTTCCTCCACTCCAGCTGATCCTTCCTCTTCTGGAACGACAGGAGAGATTGTCCCTCATTATAGTGGCTCCGGAGAACCGCTCAGCTCTGTGGTTTTCCAGAGCTAGCGGCGCTCTCACGGAAGGCGCCGTGGCCGGTACCATTCAGATCGGATGCACTTTCACAGGCCCACGGGACAGTGCCCCACCCGCCCGATGTATCGGGACAGCTGTTTGTTTGGCTCCTGAGAGCTTGATCCTGCAGGGCAAAGGTTTGCCTGAAGCGGTTACCAACACTATACAGAGTGCTCGGGCACCTTCTACTTCTTCCCTCTATGCAGCAAAGTGGGGCGCTTTCTCTAATTGGTGTGACAGGAACCACGCTGTCCTATCTCTATGCGAGGTGGGAAGCGTGCTTGCGTTTCTGCTGTACTTATTGGAAATAGGTTTGGCCTTCTCCACTATCAAGGTCTATGCGCCGGCCATGCAGGCTGTGATGGTAGACCGGTCTTCAGCCATCCACTGGTTAAGAGATTATTGCGTGGGGCTAGATGTGTTAGGCCTGTTTCGCGCGCGCTTGCACAACGCTGGGATCTCCTCACCGTGTTTCGCGGGTTTTCCAGGGACCCTTTCGAGCCTCTGTCTCAGGCCCCTTTGGATGCCCTGTCCTTTTAAGACGGCACTCTTATTAGCTTTGGTTTCTGCCAAGCAGGCCTGTGAGCTGACCGCTCTGTCTGTCAGCCCGAGCTGCTTGTTGCTTAACGAGGACAGCTCCTTTGCGCTGGTCAGACCTCATACTGCGTTCATCCCTAAGAACATTAATAGTTATTTCCGGTCAAGAGATATTGTGCTTAAGGCTTTTCACCCCCAGCTTCATTGTAGTGAGGCGGAGGCGGATTTGCATCTCCTGTGCCCGGTGCGGGCGCTAGCTATGTACGTGAAACGCTCGGCCGCGTTTCGCCCCACACAACAGTTGTTTGTGTGTTATAGCGATGCTAGCAGGGGCCGCGCTCTCTCTAAACAGCGGCTTTCTCACTGGATATGTGAGGGTGCTTGCTTAGCCTACGCTCGGCAGGGCTTAGCGCCACCATTGAGCGTTAAAGCTCACTCGACAAGGGGCGCTGCCGCTTCAACGGCTCTACTCAGAGGCGTTCCGGTGGAAAACATTTGCACGGCTGCGTCTTGGTCTTCCCCCGGCCCCTTTGTCCATTTTTACATGTTAGACATGTCCAGGGGCTCACTTGGCAACTCTGTGTTGGAGTCCGGTGCCCCATCTATGGCTTAAGAATGAAGGCATGTTCTTTTAAGCGGCACCGTTGAATTTCCTCTCGCCGGATGGGGAGTTGGACTTGACTGCCAGTATTTCTCTCCCGCCGTTTTTTCAAATGGAAAGCGGAGAAGAGAGGTTGGCTCGCCGATTGACGAGTTGGTTTTGTTTGCCAGTATGGCACTCCTGCCGTTTTTTAGTCGAACTCCGTAGCTCCGCCCCCGGTGGTAGCGGACGTAATGGTAACCGTATAGGCCGATTCATACCTCCGGTGTAATAGTTCGTGGTCATGACCGTATCTTCTTAATAAAAGGCACGGGAGGTAATTAACAAGGTCTATTTATTTCACGCACGTGTAACAACTGCGCCAACCTCGTCAGTCACTTTACACACACGTTTCACATATCCATACACACGTCACATTAACAAGTGTATCAGTGCGCGGCACTATATACTACATCCCCCTTTCTTAACATGGATGTTAACCTTCAACACTGGTATTGCTTACTAGGGCTGTCAACGAATATTCGAGGTTCGAATATTCGTTCGAATATGTATCCAAAAACGCGAATTCGAACGTGAAAATTAATATTCGAATGTGAAAAAACACTCCCGCGGTACAAGCGCCTCTATCTGCTTTGTGAATGAGCTTCTGTCTGTTCGCGATGTCCCTCGTTTTAAAGTAAGGAAATGCCCAGCGAAAGCCGCCGCCCACCAGCACTCTCAACGAGACGGCAAACATAGAACACATACTGTACAAAGTAATCTGATAGGCTACTGTAGGCCTACAGCGTAATCTGATAGGCTACTACTGTACGTGCATGTGCGCGGGAAGTTGTACGTGATCTGATACTGTACGTACTGTACGCATACGCACACATACCCGGGAAATGTAAACCAATCACAGCAACGCAAAAACCAAAAACAGCTACGTCACGATTATATGTGAAAAACCGTTATCAGATGAAAAATGGCTGAAAATACAGAACACGTCGCGGCTGCATCAGAGTCGGGGAGGGAGATCATAACCCCCCGCAACCTTACAAGTGCCGTGTGGAGGTTTTTTGGCTTTTGGGCTCAGCGGGGAAAAATTGTTGAGCCAAGGCATAAGGTTATTTGCAAGCTGTGCAAAGTTGAATTGGCCTACCACTCGACAACCAGCAACATGCGGGCACATCTGTCCACGGCGCACCCGGGTGAGTTCTCGGCAAAGTCCGAGACAGCTTTTTTTTCATGAATCCGAACGGTGCGTAGTGCTGGCCCTTTCGCTGACATGGTGGAAGACGTAGGCGACATGCATTTTTTTCTTTATCGATTTTAATAGGCCTTCTCGATAAATGGTAAGCAAAGCAAGGAACGTTACCACTAGCATACTTTGTAACATTCAGAAGCGGGCGTCTTCTTCAGATTACTATAGTTTGCGCGCTTGCAGGTGTGGTGGTGAAATGCAAGCCATACAAAGTTGTGGCTTTTCATGATTAGGCCTCCACGTTACTGGGCTGTTTATAGGATATATATATCCCACTAATTTGAACCATGGTTTTGTCGCATTATTGACATATTGACGGCAACTGCGTAAAATAGGCAACCAGATATTCGAATAGTTCGAATTCGTGATTTTTTTCAAAACGAACATTCGAATGTCATTTTTGAGCAATTTTGACAGCCCTATTGCTTACCCATCTATAATGAAATCATGTGCTGTACTAATAAACTCAACTTAGTATGTTTGGTATTGTTCTTCCATTTGTGAATACCTCCAAGACACAGATTGAATAACATCTACATTGTGTCAACTTCTGTATAAGGCATGTCAAATACAAAACTTTTCTGCTTAAGAAACACATAAGAGACTTCAAACATTTCTCTTTAAGATGTTACCAAACAAACATCATTTCACATTTTGTTGTTTCATACACTCTTCATATATTACATTATCTTTTTTTTTTTTTTTTCACAATTTTCAATTTAGCAAGAATGGGTCCATCACTCAAGCTATCAGCGTTGACCCATCTGAAAGTCTTTAAACCTCTCAGGCGGTCTGACGACTCTCCCACTCCTGGTGTGAGTGGAATTCAGCGTGGATGAAGGCTGAGAGTCCATACTCTCTGCTGTGCCCGTACCTGACAAGTCTGGCGGGTCCTCATCGACAACGTCTGCATCAGAAGTAGCCTGAGTACAGACTGGCGTTTTTCTGAGATGGCGTCTGTTGCGTCTGTAGTGCTGTCCAGAAGACGCCACAATGTTGTAGGAACGAGGTTCACCTCGCTTTTCAGTGACCACAGCCGGACGCCAGCCCTGTGCAGTTTCCATGTGCACGGTGGTGCCAGGGCTCAACTCAGGAAGCCGCCTGGTACCTCTGTTGTAGTACTGTTGCTGTCTTTTCTGCAGGTCTTGGAGAACAGAGTGTGCGTTCCGGGGTACTGCAGGCTGGAGAATGGAGCTGGAGCTAGGCCGAGTGCTCCACAGTACCCTGCCCATGAGCATCTGAGCAGGAGAATATTCCATACCTGTGACAGGCGTTTTCCTCAGGGTGAGAAGTGCAAGAAGAGGATCTATTGTTTGTTGTGCCTTCTTGATCACCTGTTTCACAGTTTTGACATTTCTCTCTGCTAGGCCATTAGACTGTGCATAGCCTGGGCTAGAGTGAGTGAGTTGAATGCCCCATGATGTTGCAAAGCTATGCATTTCCTGACTAGCGAATGGTACATGGTCACACACAATCTCTTTTGGAATTCCTAGTCTGGAAAACACTGATTTCATTTTCCTAATGACTGTGTGTGCTGTCTTGTCCCTAATGTTCAGTACCTCTGGGTATTTTGAGAAATAGTCCACTATCAAGAGATATGACTGACCTTGAATTTCAAAGATGTCTGCTCCCAACTTGAGCCACGGAAGCTCAGGTACGTCATGTGAGATCAATGGCTCTCTTTGGTTTCTTGGCTGGAACTGTTGACATGCACTGCAGGTCTCAACCATTTGCTCAATGTCTCTCAACATTCCTGGCCAGTAGAAGTATCTTCTGGCTAGGGCTTTTGTTCTTTGCATTCCTTGATGTGCCACATGCAACTGATGCAGCATTTCTTGTCTGAGCATGCTTGGAATGATTATCCTGTCACCAGCAAACAAAATGCCATCTCTCACTGACACAGTGTGCCTGACAGGCCAGAACTGTGTCATACGAAGGTCCACCTGTTTCTTGTGATGTGGCCAGCCCTGTCTGTGTCTGTTTTGCAGGAGCTGTAGGGTCTCGTCTTTCTGTGTTTCCCTCTTGAGCTTTTCCAGAGATGCTGTGCTGAGAGCCTCCGTGGGCTCCAGAGTGTAGATCACCTTCTCATCAGCCACATCATCTTCTATCATGTCTTGCTCTTGTATGACAGCTCGAGACAGTGTATCAGCAATCAGCAGCTCTTTACCTGGCTTGTAGAAGACATTTAGGTCGTACCTTTGCAGCTGGAGTAACATCCTCTGCAGTCTGGACGGAGCTGTGCCAAGGGGCTTCCTGAGGATATTCTCCAGTGGCTTGTGGTCTGATTGAACATTCACTGTCACTCCATAAACGTATTGGTGAAACTTTCTGACAGCAAACACAATGGCTAATAACTCCTTCTCTATTTGTGCATAATTCCTCTCAGAAACGGTCAGTGCTCTTGATGCATAGGCTATTGGGTGTCCATCTTGTAGCAGACATGCTCCTAAACCATCTTTGGATGCATCAGCCTGTATGTCAAGCTGTTTCTTTGGATCAAAGAACTTGAGCACTGGTGCATTTGTGAGGGCAACTTTGAGCTTTTTGATGGCTTCGTCGTGTTCATGTTGCCACAGCCACACCATGTCTTTACGCAGCAGCTGTCTCAAAG
The DNA here is from genome assembly GCA_900291075.1 of Melanogrammus aeglefinus. Taxonomy (NCBI): domain Eukaryota; kingdom Metazoa; phylum Chordata; class Actinopteri; order Gadiformes; family Gadidae; genus Melanogrammus; species Melanogrammus aeglefinus. The sequence goes on along the minus strand of OLKM01000628.1, from coordinate 25,044 downwards.
GTGCAGTAAGGGTGGCCTCACCTGGAATGTATTGTGCAAGATATTTTATCATGCCTAACATCCTCTGTAGTCCTGCTTTGTCAGCCGGTGGGGGCATTTCTGTGATGGCTTTGATTTTTGCTTCATCTGCCTTCACCCCTTCTGCAGTAACAACATGTCCCATGTATTTAACCCTGTCAACTTTAAACTGTATTTTGTCTTTGTTGAATTTTACGTTTGCTTCTTTTGCTCTCGCCAGCACTTTCTGTAGTGTCTCGTCATGTTCTGTCTCTGTAGAAGCCGCAATGATCATATCATCGGCTATGATGTGAACTCCTTCTATGTCTCCAAAGGTTTCACAGTTGCGTTGCTGAAAAACTTCACTTGCTGATTTGATTCCGAAAGGAAGGCGTTTGAATCTGTATCTCCCCCATGGGGTGTTGAACGTGCACAGCAGCGATGATGCTTCGTCCAGCTTCACCTGCCAGTAGCCATCCTTTTCATCTAGCACAGAAAATATTTTCTTACCAGCCAGCTTGCTCAGTACCTCATCTGTTGTTGGAATGGAGTAATGCTGTCTCAAGATCGCCTTATTCAAATCACTGGGATCCAAACAGACTCGCAATTTATTCCTGTCTTTCTTTTCAGTGACCACAAGGCTGTTTACCCATGATGTGGGCTCTGTCACTCGTGTGATCACATCAGCTTGCAGCAGGCTGTCTAGTGTGTCTTTGAGTCTGTCCATTATTGCCAGTGGTATTTTTCTACACCCATGTATCGCTGGTGTGATGTTAGGGTCTATGTGGATGTGATATTCACCATCAAACTCACCAAGACCATCAAAGACTGTTGGGTGCTGGATGAGCAGGTCCTCCTTTGTTGCCAAGCGATTCACATTCAACGTGTCCACCTCCACTCTTTTGATCAGGCTCAGCTGTTCACATGCTTCTCTTCCTAAGATCGGTACTGAGGAGTGCTTTGACACATACAATGTAAGCTTTGCTTGGGCCCTAGCTGTGGAACATGTGAGTATGAGCATGCCTTCAGGCTTCAGTCTCGCCCCTCCATATGCCGTCAGCACAGTTTCAGTGGGTTTCAGGCTAAGCTTCATTCTCTTCCCACGTCTGGCCTTCCTCACCATGCTTTTGAACACTTGAAATGGCAGGACATTGGCCTCTGCTCCTGTGTCCAATTTGAATTGGACGAGGGTATTGTTTACAGTTATGCTTGAAAACCAGGACTTGTCTGTTTTAGCATTTGGTTGTTCTGTATTCACTGTTCCAATAAACAGGGCATCAATTTCTGCATCTAATTCGTGTACAGTCTTTCTTGTCTGTATTTGACCTGTTCCACACATCCTTGCATAATGGTTCTGCTTACCACATCTGTTGCAGGCCACTCCATATGCTGGGCACTGTCGTGGCTGGTGTGACTTCCCACAGTTTCGACATGTGTTGTTTTGTGCTTTGCTTTGTGTCCATTGGGCTGGCTGTTGCTTTATTTTATTCTGTGGTTGCTGATCTTCTGGTTTGCGCTTGTGGAGCACATGCACTGCTTTCTCCTGGTTAGCTGCTCCCATTGCTTGTATCTGCGCTTTTGCTGTATCCGAAGCACGACATGTGTCTATTGCTCTCTCCAATGTGAGATTAGGTTCTCTCAAAAGTCTCTCTTTCAAGCGCTGGTCGTTCAAACTGAACACGATCTTGTCTCTAATCATATCATTTTCTGAGGCGCCAAATTCACAGTCCTTACTTTTCTGTCTCAGTTCCGTTACATACTTTTCAATGGAGATTTTTTCTGTCATTGGGTGCGCCCAAAACTGGTGTCTCTCAAATACCGTGTTCTTCCTCGGCAAGCAGTATGCCTTGAAAGAGTCCAATATTCCACTCACCGTGAGGTCACCGTCTTCGCCGACATCAACATCCAGCGTGTTGTATACCTCCAATGCTTCTTCGCCTATTGCGTGCAGCAGAATAGCCACTTGTACCTTCTCATCCTTCTCTCTGCACCACTCGCGGTCATGTATATTTAAGCGCTGTTCCCATCGTCTCCAATTTTCACCCAAATTGCCCGTTAACACCAGCGGTGACGGTAGTTTAAACTGTTCCATCTTCAGATAGCTTCGGTGCTTGTTTCTCTAGGCAAGATGACGAAATGGACCAACTTCTGACACCATGTAATAGTTTGTGGTCATGACCGTATCTTCTTAATAAAAGGCACGGGAGGTAATTAACAAGGTCTATTTATTTCACGCACGTGTAACAACTGCGCCAACCTCGTCAGTCACTTTACACACACGTTTCACATATCCATACACACGTCACATTAACAAGTGTATCAGTGCGCGGCACTATATACTACATCCGGATCCGGAAGAAACGGTCCGTATCCGTACTTACCGTAGGGTGTGAATGGGCCTTATTACTCTGGTTTTTCCCTTCACTTTTCATGGATTCCATGAAGGAAGGATTGGGGCCGGAGTCTTTGCAGACTCACTTTTTTCTCTTGATCATCGCCTTGCTTGATCTAGGAGGAATTCGTTTTTTATTAAGCTGTTGTGTTTTGCACCTCAGCTTTTCTGAGTCTTATGTGCCCTGGTGACTTAAGTTTTTTTGATAACCTTTTTTGACTGAACTCGCAAACAGTCTCGGAGCTCCGGGTGATACCCCAATTTCCCCATTAGCATTTACAGTGGGGCAAAAAGTATTTAGTCAGCCACCAATTGTGCAAGTTCTCCCACTTAAAAAGATGAGAGAGGCCTGTAATTTTCATCATAGGTATACCTCAGCTATGAGAGACAAAATGAAAAAAAAATCTAGAAAATCACATCGTCTGATTTTTAAAGAATTTATTTGCAAATTATGGTGGAGAACTTGCACAATTGGTGGCTGACTAAATACTTTTTTGCCCCACTGTATCTCCCTCCCACGATGTCTAAAATACATTCCACACAGTAATTCAAGCATTACGTACAAAAGGGTTACATATTAAACATTAGTTACATGAAGTTACACATTATACATTAGTTATATGTGAGGTCTTTCATTAAATCTATTCATCGCCTTGTTTATTAACCTGATCTTAAATCACCATGACTTACCACATGGGTTTAAGAGATGAAAGCAATAGCCCTGTGAAATCAATATTAATTTAAACAGTAAAATATGCAGTTGTAATAGTTGACAATGCCACTTTATTTGTCTGTGGCATATACAGTCATAATCCTAATGTAGTGTCTGACTTTAACCGGGGTATGGATTAGTTAACCTAACTCCAACTTGGAACCTCCAGAATATACATTCTAAAACCAGATGAGGAACCACTGGGGGTAACAGATGTTTCTCTAAGAGGCCATGAGGCGTCGGGGGTTCATCGGAATGCAGGCATTAGTTTAACACAGGAAGGCCAGGCAATATCAAGTGTTTAACATTTGGCTCTGTTGTAAATATATTTACCTTATATTTTCATATAATTTATACTTAAAGTTAACATTACTTATTACTTATATCTAAGTGAACTGAGAAATAGACATTAGTCATTGACTACAGAGTGATGTCTTGTGTGAATGTTTGCCGGTCAACTCCGAACCCTCTGAGGTGTTGAATAACAACGGAAGAAGGTCTGGAGCCTGCCCCTCCCCCCCTGCTGGTATATTCCTCTCCACTAATATATTCTAACATTTGGCAAATATCCTTTTAAACCTTCATTATTTTCTACCACACTCGCTGCACAGACACAGAACGTTATTTTAATAAAAGTAACGATAGTAAAAAAAATTGGGGATCGTATCGTTTTTTGCCTGAGGGTATCATACTTTTCTAGTATTGGTATACCGTGCAACACTAGGCTGAACAGACCCCACGGTCACATTAACCAGGTTGAACAGACCAAGGGCGTAGGTTTGGTCTGAGCTTTGGTGGGGACACACTAAATCAAATCAATAAATTAAAATAATAATAATGTATTGATGACCGATTCATAGGACCCTTAACAATGCTAACAAATACAGCAGGGTTCCTACAGATTCCATAGGTCCCCTAATAATAGTTCTTGAAATACCAAACATACTAAAACAATGTAATGGCCCAGAAGTGAAATATGCTATCTGGGCCCGTGTCCGCTTGGGGCTGGGACGCTGCTGTGGACTAGTATCATTGACGTCAACCCGTTGGACTTTGCAGGCTCTCTCCAGTTCTACAGACAAGCAGAAGGACTTGATAAAGACGCACAACTATTTCTGACAACAGAAGATGATCAGCCTTTTCATCAAGACAATGAAACTAACTGTTAAAACCTACTATATATTTTCCATTATAAAATCAATGTAGGCCTGTTATACATTTGTAAATGTGTTTCCTTTAATAGTGCAATATCCCCACTATTTAGTCTCACTGGCCTATTGTTTGATAAGTTTTGTATTCTTTTTGAAGGTCAATGTTTAAATAATTTTCTGCTGATATATTCTAAATAGACATAGGTTAGTGTAGTGGCTAGGGTGTATTATACGCATACATATAATATATTATTTCTAACACACATACATTCATTCATACATATTTGTATATGGTGTGTAGCCTTTAAGCCTACCTAATGTCGTAATCTTTCTCTCCTTGCTTCCCTCTACCTATCTCTATATAATGAATGCATGCGACCAGCATCACATAAGTCTCAAAACATTTGTGTTTTGTTAATCATGATGCTTAATACTGTATATATCTTTAATGAAAATGACTACAGTATTCTGTCTGTGTTATGGTTTACAAGTGTGTTTTACAGTTCACAAGATGTGATGACAAATGTTATTTCTGTTCCAGGCTAGTTCATATGTGTTTTTATTTGGTAATCTACGTCCTAAGAATTGATGAATACAAGCTTGATATTGATTATTAATTAATTACAGCAAATTGTTGTTGTATATGTGCATGCATGTAGGCCTTTGTATGCAGATATGCATGTATGTATGCATGTGTGTATGTTGGTGAAGGGAAGGGATATACAGACATTCTTTGTACAGTTTGTTGATTGTATACCCAGCTCAAATAAAGATTTAAAAAAATAAGCTGCAGTTTGGATGTTATTAATCCCTTCACTTCCTGCCCATCACATGTTTTTTCTTCACTGCTTATGCCATTATGCCAACCGCTCAAACCACGAACCATTCACATGCATTTTCTGATCATGCGTTATCACTACTAAAGGTAAAAACAAAATATTGCACTATTTAGGGAACACTAGTAAAGAGGAAATTCAGCCACTAATTATGGCCAGAAATCCTTTGCAGTGTAAAGTTGCATAGAGAAGCCGTCGGGGTAGAGATGCCACCCACACACACCACCTTTCCAAAAAATCCTGAGGCTCCCCAAACCTTGGCAACCTAAACGTATCTTCTCAATATCCTTTCAAACAGTATTGATACACTAAAGCCAGTGCAGGGCTCTGTTACGCCCTCTGTTGGGATGTCTTGTAGTGCGGTCCAAAACGTGTGTACTAACTGTTTGGGATCATTGTGGACCTCCTAATTGATGTGAACTCAATCTGCACACTAGACCATGACCATCGCCGTCTTCATGTGATCAAATTCATTATGATCAAATTCTTCTAATAGCGATGGAGAGACAGGTTCTTTGAGTTGACAAGGGGTGACATCTTTACCCCGACGGCTTTTCTACACAACTTTACACGCCACTGCAAAGGATTTCTGGTCAAATTAGTGGCTGAGTGCCCTCTTTACTCGTGTTCCCTAAATAGTGCAATTTTTTTTTCCTTCTATAGCTTTTAGGGAATGACAGAAAAAGGGAGGCAATTTCAACCCAGCCTATTAGACCTCTATGACAAGCAACTTGAAATATGATCAACAAACCACTGCCTTACCTCATAGATCCTCTGATCTGTAGAGAGGATATTACATGATATAATAGGATATTACATTACTCAACTTAGCGCAAATCCTTGGACTGAGCATTACAGACCAGCCAGTTCATTTGTTTCTTTTATTCAGCCGAATCCAAATAAAAGGCACATAACATCGCTATAATGCATACATAATTATTCTCAACAGATTTACATAAAAAAAAACGAATGTAGGAATGTTTACCTTTCTGCTAATCAGAAAGTGTACTCTTCATATATACAAAAAAATGACCTTTGTTAGTGCCCTAATACAAAAAGTTTTATAAAAGGTAATATGTTTCTTAGTGCGTGTCGACATAGCTAACACAATTTTTAACTAAATGGTAAAAAGATCTACAATCATTTGCCTTCACAATATCTGCCAAATTCATCATGAAAATAGTTAAAATACCTTACAAATTATATTTTGGTTGACGAAAGGCTTTGTTTACAGTTACATAAAATGACACTTATGGTTGAATGTCAACAATATATTCACAGTAACTGTTGAGATGAAAATACAGGTTTCCATCACACCAGTATTTTAAATTTGATAATCACTTGAAAAGGCAAAACGTGGACTTTCAACTAAAATAATTTAGTTTCCCTTTACACAACTCCACCACAGTACATGTTGGAGTGAGATGTGGATACTTATTGTAAAGGCACAGCTTTATCACCTGGGACACCAAGGTACAGTGTAGTGCCTGAAAACTAGCTAGGGTCACATCTAGAATGAAAACACAACTCTTTCACTATCGTCTTCCAATATAACTAATGGTCCTTAAATGAATGATTCCCTTAGGCAAGCACAGCGTTGTTTGCGTTCTACGTTATATGGGACAAGTCTGTGCAGACATGGATACTGAAGGTTTTGAACAGCAGAAAGTGAGCCACAAGGTGACATGCTCTGCATCCATTCTGATACCAGCTGACATTCTCACATTCAGGAACATACCAACATTCACGTATGCCATCAGTGGAATAGGCATTAACAGATTAAATTCCCAGTTTATACATTAAAGCAATATTTCACCCACTTTGTGTATTTGGCTTAATATTCACATACCCACCATCAAATCCATTCAAAAGAGCACATCTCACAACCCTGTTTGGTACGAAGCAGTCCATTATCACTTCCTATTCACTTGCATTGGGCATTCAAATATTGTGTACTTTATTGTTTTAGTTGAACTTAATAAATGCATAGACCATCACTTTCCAGTGGTTGTGCTGGGATGTCGCCTGGCTTCATAAAGGAAGGGCAGCAGAGCTGTGGGTAAAAACATTCAACTCTATGAATGCCAGTTATGTCCTATGGTCCAAGTCTCATGTCTTTAACTTGAGACTGTGCTCATTCATTAATGTGTTGATAAATTAAGGGATTTATTGGGAATTTATTTTAGATTGTTTGCATTTTGCTTGATGGATTAATCCTTGCAGGCCGTTGTAATACTCAATACAAAAAATATTTCACTTTCAATTCTCCACTGATTCGTGAGTCTCATAGCAGTCGAGGCTCAGAGCAGGCCAGTCTCAGAGCAGGCCAGTCTCAGATCAGGTCATGCTCCGAGCAGTCTCAAAGCAGGCTAGTCTCAGAGCAGGCCATGATCATAGCAGGCAAGTCTAAGAGCAGGCCAGTCTCAGAGCAGGTCATGCTAGTAATGTGGAGGTAAAAGTGGGTGATGTATTGGCTTAAGGGATCTTTGTCCTTCTTTAACACGTTTCCATAACCCAGTGAAAAAATATAAAAAGACAGATTGACGTAGTGGCTACAAACACTGAGAAACAAAGAGAAAGTAAACAAATGCTTTATCTTTGAGGAATTTAGGAGTCGAGATGTCTTGAGTGAGGTATTTCCTCTGGGTTTCATAAATAAGAATAAAAAATACCAGTATACTTCCTGAGCTAGGAGCTACAGCGATGGCATCTTATACCTGTGATATGAGTTCAACAAGGGTTATCTTAAAGATCACTCATAAGACTCCTCAGGCCCTTCTCTGGGGGCCTGTTTGCAGTGTTGCCCCTGGGCCGGTGCCGTCTACATAAAGGAGTTAATAATACTGCCATCTGGATGGAATTGACTGTTCACAAGCTAGCTTTACTTTATCATAGCTAATCATTCTGAAAACACCAAACAAGGTAAAACTTTGTGTTCAGGACCCTTTCCATGACACCCACGTTTACAATGCATTATCAACATACCTGTGATTTATAGCATTGTATAATCATAGTAATAAGCATTCATACATATTAATAGTTCATATTAATCACAACACATTATAAAGCATTTGATAACTTATAAGGTCAAGTATCAAACTGTTAATAATTGAAGTCATCAGCATGTTTTTGCATGATCATGGTGTTTTATAATTCTCGTAGTTGTAATACATTAAAAACAATGTATAATGCAATCACTAATTATGCATTATTATATTGAACTCTTTGAGGGGTCCCTCAAAAGGGTTCATGGCGTCCTTAAGGTTTTTCAGCTTAGCCAAGTTTATCCACGTTATGTCATTTCATTCTACTGAACTAGCCATGGGTAACGTAAGCTAACATAGCGTTCACTTGCTAACTTGCCATTAAAGTAATAACCACCCATACAGCTTTTATCCATGATCAAATGTATACAAAACACAACCTAGCTAGGTGACTGGGTTGTAATGGAATCCTCACTCACTGGAAAACTCTGGGATAGGCAAGTACACAATCCTATTAAATATAGAACCTGGGTCTAGTTGACTTTAGATACTTTAATGTGTTTTGGGGGGGAAATATTCCATAAGTGAAAGTCCATAATTTAGTTGTTCGTCATCAAAAGTTGTACCAAATAAATCCATATTTCACCGCTGTGTTGTTCTTGCAAAGATTTAATTAAATGATTTTGTATTTACTTAAGCACCCAATGCCCATTTAGAGTAACTAATAGCAGTCAGCAGTCATGAATATTACGATACGTGACTACAATGTTTTATAAAGCATTATCAATATTCATGAATTCATGAAACTTAGAACTAGTGCTATAAGAAGATCATAAAGATGTTTATAATGCATTAGAGACACGGGCGTCATTGAATGTGATAACCTACGTCCCTTTTCATCTAGTCGTGTTGAAAATACTTATAAAATATTGAATACTGATCACCTAAAACATTGAAATAAAACATCTGTACAAAATAAAAACATTTAAATCAACACTAGCAACACAATTGTTTTCGGATTTTCAACGCTAAAGTCGCATGGAGACACTCTGATTCGTACCTTATGCCCGGGACAAAGTGGGGTGGCTAGCAAATCAAAAAGGCAAAAGAACTAAAGCAAACGGTTTTCCGTTCGACAGCGTCTTGTCCCAGACATCACCTGAAACAGGAACCCAACGTTACCAAGGAGGGCAGGAAGGCAGCACCTGGGAGAGGAAGGACATGTTGTCCATGGGCCTCATGGCCATGTTCAGCGGGCCCGAGAGGTTCATGGCCAGTGGGTGGGCCAGGTTCATGTGGGCAGCGGCTGGGAGGCTGACGGCCGCCAGGCTGATGGGGCCCGTGATGGTGACCCCGGGGTGCTGCAGGTGGCCCCCTGGGGAGCTCTTGCTGATGTTCATCTGTGCGGCGATAGTGACTGGGTAGCTGCTGTTACTGCTGCGGTTAATTGTTGACGGATTGGTGACCGGTGTCACAGGGGTCGAGTTGTGCGCAATGTTGGGATCTGTTGTTAAATACATTAAAAAAAAAAAAATGCAGAAGTGTTGGAGACTGAAGCAGCTCTTTCGGTTTTATGTTGTATTTCTCATGAGGCGAAGCCCACATGCAGCTGTCTATTGTGGAGGCTTAATGCATCAATGCAAAGAACAAAAACACCACTTTAGATGTTAGTAGAGGAAAAACACCTACCTTGAGTTCGAGAGATGTCAATTAGGACTTGGAACGAGTTATTTAAAATCTCTCCTACAGTCAACTCACCTGAGGGGTAAATTCAAAGAGCAGGATCAAAAGATTAACCATCTAACAGTGACTTATTAACCTACTGTTTGAGGCCAGTGACAGATTAGGATCTATGCAGGGCCATTTGTCAACATCAATGCTATCAACCCTATATTAGGTTAATATCTGGTTAATCAATTGATCCTGCTTCCTTGAAATTAACCCTTAGCACTAAATAAAAGCACAGCTATGAAAAAAAACAGCATATATGATGACTAACTTAAGACACCAGCCCTGGTTGTTTGAGCTGTATAATTCTGTTAACATTTTGCCACAATAGTCCCATCAATGTAATGCCTTTGGGGTCACTGCTAATGACTACAGCATTACCTTTCTGTGGCACTGTGTTGTTCCACTGCCAGTCAGTTATGCCTAGTTCAAAATAGACACATGGGTTAGAGAGCAGCATCAGTGCCCTTAACCGGGTGCCACTTTCAACAGTAAGGGCGGAGGGCATTCCCTCTGATGTTCACATCTTCATTTCTATTTCACGGGGTTTGCTTCTCAGCAAGATATCTGGTATTGACTGTCACACCACTTCATCCTCTAGTAGTAGCATGGCTGGTATATCTAGAACAAAGACTCCTGCACAACAATGCACCATCCATACCATGTTAAAAGAGACAAACAGCAGTGAGAGGACAGGGCTCCAACCATCGTAACTGTCTCTACTCAACATCCGCCACCAACAGATTCTGGCTCAATACTTGGTTGATCTGCAGAAGAGCCGGAGTTCTCAAACCCTAGCAGTGTAGAACTCTGGTCTCTGGAATCAGGACACATCAGTATGGAGTTAGAGAAGGTTTGTGTGAAAAACCAAACAAGTCCTTTTTAAAATTTCTCCTCCTATAGAAGACAGTGCTGAATGTTTCTGTTTGTTGCCAGTGCACCGCGCTCAACGTTTAGCTGAAGCCAGGAGAGACTGTTACCACTGAACCGATCCCCCAGACTGGTGTTGTCCTTTCCATTATTTATCATTATAACCCAATGATCATCAAGGACAAAAAAAACCTAAACTCAGCGCAAGAACAATGTACAACCACAGCAAAACAATATCCACAATGTACAAAGCACAGGCCTTCTCCTGTAACTCTATAGACAACAGGGATCTCCTTATTTTATTCCCCTGCAGGAACGTGAACTGAGGAAGTTTTGTGGTCCGTTTCCACTTCTCAGAATGTCTAGAGAAGTTGTTTCTCTTCCCTTGGGTCTATCCTAGACCTTCGCTAACAGGCATTCCTTCCAGGGCTTAGCAATGCATTGCTCTGCAAAGACATACACCTAGTGAATGCTATTGGGTTAGGGTTAGGAGCTGAGCTGTGCTGGGTAGCTCATTCTAGACCAAACCTAAAACACATCACCTCCTCCACTACTATTGTTCAGCACTGAAAGACTGCCGAGAATGCTGAACACACCCTGGCTAGCATGGTGGAGAGGTGAGGAATCCAACTTCAATGAGACCAGGAGATGTTAGGGGCCAGAGTGGTAGGAGAGCCCTACTCTGAATGAATCCATGAGGTCTGAAAACAGAGAGCCTCCTAGGTGTCTCATGCAAAAGACAAAAGACAAAGGCCAGCATGCTGACACCACCTCCCGGCTCTCCCAACATCTATACCCAATTTGTCTCCCATCTCAGGATGGGCTGGCCAGTCCTACTCGGCCTGCCTCCAACATCCTCAGCGAGGAACAGTTGTCCTAACGAGAGGAACATCCCTCTCCCTTGAAACAAGAACCCATGGCCAACAAAACCAGGTACTGGACTGGTAAACGAATGCTTGGCGGACCTTCTAGTCCCCGTCCCGGGACCTACTACCCCCCCCTCCCGGGGCATCCAACCCCCCGTCCCGGGACCTCCTACCACCCCCTACCCCCTAACCTTCTAGTCCCCGTAACAGGACGTCCTAGTCACCGTCCCATGGTCACTAAGCAGTGACCATGGTGACTATGACAAAGATACCCCAATGTCATTGGTTAAACTGATTTATTAACAGGCTAGCGCCATCGATTGGCGACTGCGGTGCAATACATTTTTTACCACTGTTTTGCAAAACAAAGAAAACATACTGGACACAAAACAGGCCAGTACAGGCCATTGTTGTCTTTGGAAAGGAAGGGGGGCTTTTTAGTTGACCACCACTAGTTGCTATCCAATCTTACACTGGACCTTGTGTGTGTAAGAGGTAAAGGGGTCTGAACACTTTGGAAAGCCATTGCATTCAGTGGTTCACCCACATGGATTCAGCAATGGCGTTAAGAGGATCGTAGGGGTTTACGAAACCATGAAAATAATTACTTTCATGTTTGCTTGATTGATGCTTCATATCAGTCTTGATTGTCGCATGTGAAGTAATATCTTAAGAAACTAGAGCAATGTATTTGATAGGGGGGTAGCAGGTCAGGGCATGTGCAGTAAGGGATAAAAGGCAATGGACAGGTGCGCAATACGGTACGGCAGAGAAACAAAAAGACAGCCATGTAATCATTATAAACCGTAATAGTCATTATCAGCTGGTCCCTTTTCTACGTTATTATACACACAGCCAGTAACAATGAAAACCATCAATAACGTCTCTGAATCTGGTGCTGGTTATAGTCAATGAGAACATAAAGTTAAAGACAGTTGGCAAATATCAAAGAGGAAACCACCTTACTACTGTGCTGGGATGGGAAGGCGAGCAGGAAAGGGAGCCGTTGTTAGTTTAACTCTGGGACATGAGGAACCATATGGACTGATGTGCTACACCAGTGTCTGTCCCTGACCTGCATCACTAACACCAGCTGGAGCACATCAAGTATGCTGAGCCGCTGATGGTGACCCCATCCTTATGTCCCTCTGGCTGAGGCTAGTGGGGGCTTAACCTAAACAACACCTAAGTAAATTACCGACTCCCTCTACCATCCGCCAACACCATAACCCTTTCACATGTGCACTGTAGGCCAGACATGCTCCGGATTATACCCGGAGGGGCTGCATGTGGAAACGCAAATGTACGAATCCTCCCCTCGGGCCTTTACCGGGAGTTTCTGTAGTCTTTACCGGGAGTTTCCCAAAAGTCACCCCAGATTTTGAGGAAGGCCGAGCTCTCTGAGTGGCCAATGAAGTGCGTCGCGACGTAGGTCGCATTGGTCGCTGTGTTGGTCGCACATCTGGCTGCTTTCAGTCGCTGTGGTCACTGGCTGGCTTGGTCGCTCAAAGTCCATGGGCGGTTAATCAGTTAATTTGCATGTTATCAACGGGTTTTTTGCAACAGTTGAAGTACCAGAAAGCCATGCTCTCTGGCGAAAGCTGCCTCCAGCTCTTTATTGCTAATATTATTTAAATATTTTTCTATTGAAGTACAGTTTAAAATGATGAAATCTTTGCTCTATCAGTATCAATAAAATGTATTAGTTGTAATTTGGGGCGTATTCAAATAATGCATTTTATATATTATATATAGCCTATTTGTTTTGTTAAATGTCATTAAGCCTAATAAGGTATATTATGTACAAAGTTCTTCGTTATAGAGTGATATAGTTTAATTTAAGTGTAACGAGTGGATGTCAATGATACTATAGTGGTACAAGCGGTAGCGATGCTAGTTTAGCATTCAAGGGGGCGGGCCTTCGATTCTCTCCACGGCCAGATATATTTTTGCTCTTTTAGTTAAATTATTGACGCAATCGGCCTCTTTCATTTTAACATTTTAGTATGATTTAGTACAATGGTATGATAATTATGCAACGTAATTACTGGCTGCGACGACAGGCCAGCCGCTGGCTGGCTGGCTGCGACGACAGGCCAGCCGCTGGCTGGCTGGCTTCGACGACAGGCCAGCCGCTCGCTGACTGGCTGCGACGACAGGCCAGCCGCTGGCTGCTGGCTGCGGCTGGCTGCTGGCTCTAGCGCTGCAGGCTGACCGACTAGGTCGCGACCATAAAAGCGTTGCAACCCTTTTTGCGGCAAATAGGTCGCAAACAACCAGAGGTATGGCTGAATGTGCGACATGTGGCAGCCAGCCATTGTCACCATGGCTGCTACCATAACCAAAAGCCTATGTTATCAGTTAACATCTCATTGAACAGAATAAATATACGTGCGTAGAGATTAGATATTGATAGACCAATAGGCCTATTTATTGATATATATTATTAAAGAGTTAAAATGAAAGAGGCCGATTGCGTCAATAAGTTTCACTGAAGAGCAAAAATATATCTGGCCGTGGAGAGAATCGAGGACCCGCCCTCTTGAATACTAAACTAGCATCGCTACCGCTTGTACCACTATGGTATTATTGACATCCACTCGTTACACTTAAATTAAACTATATCACTCTATAACGAAGAACTTTGTACATAATATACCTTATTAGGCTTAATGACATTTAAAATAGGCTATAAATAATATATAAAATACATTATTTGAATACGCCCCAAATTACAACTAATACATTTTATTGATACTGATAGAGCAAAGATTTCATCATTTTAAACTGTACTTCAATAGAAAAATATTTAAATAATATTAGCAATAAAGAGCTGTAGGTAGCTTTCGCCAGAGAGCATGGCTTTCTGGTACTTCAACTGTTGCAAAAAAACAGTTGATAACATGCAAATTAACTCATTAACTTTGAGCGACCAAGCGAGCCAGCAACCACAGCAACTAAAAGCAGCCAGACGAGCGACTAACACAGCGACCAATGCGACCTACATCGCGACGCACGTTTTTGGCCACTCAGAGAGCTCGGCCCTACTGCAGAGTTTCCCCAGAGATTTTGTGTCTGCTGGCTCCCTGTCCTATAAAAGTTGTTGCCCTTGTTTATTATTTAGCCACAATTACATAAAAAAAGTTGTCTATACTAACTGCAAGCCCGAAACAATCTATACTAATTAGGAATCAAGCTCATGGATTGAATTGGAGGACCACAAGTATAACCCATCCTTTGAAGACTCGCTGCCTATAGAATTGCAAATTGCCAGCAGGTGGCAACATTTACCCGGCCTGCTGTCCAATCGCAGGCATTAGTCCTTTGTCTAATCATTGAGTTACATGCTACACCATAGAGTGATGTAAAATAACTACACAGGGTTGGAATATCAAAATCAGATATCTGTGGTGTAACTTGAGTCCTCTTCTCTAATGAAGTTAGGTTAGGGAAGAAAGGCCAACATAAGAATCCCTGGACAGAAGGAGCCTGACCTTTCTTTGGCACCCAACTTGCTGGTGTACAACTTTTCACCAAGAAGTTGGGTCTAGATGTGTCACATGTCCAAATGAGCCTGGAGCGAGTACAGAGGAGTGTGCAGGGGTTCCTACCTTTGTTAGTGCAGGCAGTGCTGCTGAAGCCTGCCTGGCCGTGGGTCTTCAGGTGGCTGGTGATGTAGGCCGCACTCAGCATCTTGCCACAGATGTTACAGGTGACTTTGCCCTCATGTCTGATCATGTGGGAGCGCAGACGATCTTTGGTGGCAAAGGCTGAAGTACATGCCTATAGATGATAGCAACACAGAATTTGAGATAATTGAACAAATGATCCCGAACCATCCATTTAAAGATTAAAATAAAACAATACAACTTGGAACCACAAGAAAACAGAAGAAAGCCAAAATGGACAGAAGAGGCACTGTATGAATCAGAACCCATTTTGATCTTGGGTACTGGGTGTGTTTTTAAGCAGAACTGCATGTTTACATCATATTTACTCGTCCCAACTAGTAGATGATAGAATATCATCTGTGATGTGTCACGTCGTTTTGCATTTATGGTCCAATTCTTGATTTCCATTTACCTCACAGAGGTCTGGTGTGATAGGTGCAAGCAGGAAAACATGTCTGCTAATAGCCAACTAGATATAATACATTTAGCTAAAGAAATAACGTGTTAGTAGCCATTACAGCCACTCTACTGGATTGGATTATTAAAAAATGTTGCACAAATTTTTGTGGAGGACTGCAGGATTAATCTGGCTGGTTTCATTAGTGAATGGCAGTTCAGACTCACAGATCCACATGAGTGAAGTTGAATTTAAGTTATTAATATTGAATTTGAGTTTTAATATACTACTGTATTAATGTAAAAGGTTTGGCCTATTGAATGACATACAGTGGATATCAGATTATTGCACACCATGTACAAGAATCTAAATATTAACAATCATACAATTGTTAATGTTATGATTGTACTACTTCATTGTAGAAAGACGTACATGAATGCAAAAACAAACAATGAAACACTAGAGGTAGGTGGGGTGTTAATATGTGATAAGCTATTAAAGATACAGTACATGTGCTAAGAAGTAGGTCTGAAGCTGACTTTTCGGCCCAATTGGAAAATGTGGACCCCCATGCGTTGGTGAAACCAAAACCAAAGCACCCAGCATGCATTAGGGGAAGGGGGCAACTTCACCGGTTTACTACTGTATTCTCAAATGCTGTAACACAACATATTAATGCCATGTCCTCCTTACATTCCATGAGATTGCATTCCTTCCTGGTGGACTTTAGTATGGAATTGCTGTTAGATTGATGTATATAAACAGAATACATTTTGGAATGATAAAGTTATAAAAACAATTACGTTTTGTGGTCTAGTCATTTAAGATGCAATGCAAAGGTAATTTAAGTCTAGTGTTGGAATATTACTCCTGTCAAGTACTGTACTTGAGAACAATTTGGAGGTACTTTAACATTTTTTCAGTCTTCATTCATTAATTTTATGCTTCTTGAAACTTTTACTCCACTACATTTTAGAGGGTCATATTGTAATTTATTATTGTACTTTTTAATACTACATTTTGTTAAATAAGGTAACCAGTTATTTGCGGATTTTAATAAACTTATGACATAACATAACGGGTCATCAAGTAATCAAAAAGAGCTCCACCAAACGTACATATATATGCATCCCTACCTATATTCCAGTGGTTATAAAGGATTCTGAAATGGACCATTCTTAACTTTTTGGGTATATTTGATTCTAATGTACCATTACATAACTGCAGGACTTTTCCTTGTTACAGTTTTTCCCACTGTACTTGCTGCTTCTTCAGCGAGGCAGGTCCCTTCCTTTCTGGGCTCTGCCAGATGGGCACGGTGTCTCCCTCTTTAGTTATGGCGCACACCTACATCATCACTAGTAGACTGGGTCGGGAGCTCGCCCAGACTATACCAGGAAAGGTCGGACACCGAGCAGCCTCACACCCTGTTGGTTCACCAGGACGCACAAATGTTCCCCTCCAGAGAGACTGTCTACACAGCGCTACAACCGCTCTCCTCCAGAGGGGCCGTCTACACAGCGCTACATAGCTACATCTGCTCTCCTCTTATAACGTTTTTCTTGTTATCAAGTATTAAAAGATCATTCAGATATCCCCATAGGCTATTGCAGACTTGGTTGACTAGTTGAATCATACCACACGGATCGCCTATGGCTGACCAAAAAATGTGGGTAAGATGAAAAGAATCTTAGGAATCACCGATGTCCATTGCCAGATCATGTTTGTTAATCAAACAGTTGATACATCTCTCTTTGTTCTATTTATATTATTTAACATTTTGTTGGTACTTTTCCTAGAACACCAATGGAAATATTATTAACCTTTTAGCTTATATATTAAAGTATATACCGTAATCCGATCAGAGTTAACTGTCCAATCGATCACTAAGACACTACACATTTTGAGTCCTACCCTTTGGAGTCCAAATGTTAAACATTGACATGCTGACAATGTTATTTTGTGGATTTAAAATTTGTTTCATTCCAGTAACCTCAGTTAAGGAACTCTGTTCAGATCTTAGGCATACCAATGCTCAAAGCCCAGAGGGCAAAACAGTTGGTCTCCCGTTACTCAATGCCATTTAGACGTCTCTTTCCAGCAGATTCAGGAGGTCAGTTTTACACTGGATCATGCCAGCCTGGTACTTTAACACATGTTCCTGTTAAGCATAATATGGTGACATCAGAAGTCTGAAATAAATAACTACACTTTAAAGAAAACCTTCTTAATCTTACCGTTACTTGGCACTTAAAGGGCCTCTCTGATGAGTGGACATGTTTGACGTGACAGCTCAGGTGGTCGGGTCTGTGGAGGAGAGGGAGAAACATCATAAGGTGCCCCAAGAGCAGCTCTGGGATGAGGTGAAAAGGGATGATGATCCTCATGAATGTCTGGCAATCATGTTAAGAACAGAACCTTGAAGGAAGATTTCCAACACCTTGTTGAATCCATGGCACAAATATCTTTTGCTATTCTGGGAGCCAAGAGGAGGTCCTAGCCAAATTAGAAAGGCTTTGCGAGGTTAATGTAGCCAATTTATTGATGAATGATACAATTAAGACCTAATTTCTATGTGCCTTATGCTTTTTACATCAGTTATTATGAGCATAATGCCTTCTTCTATGTATGCGGTTTGGGTTTTCAGGACAGTCAGACAGTTTTCTAGCCTGGCTATTGACAGACCAAGCGCAATCGTAGATTGCACGTTGGTCTTGGGAGGCTGCTGTCATTTTCTTCAGCACAAGAGATGTGATCAACAGGCTTAGTTCAAATGACTGGACGCAATAGGTCGCTTGCCGTCAATTCCCTGTTGTCATTGTGTTAAACCAGCCAATAGCGCGCCAAGGGGAAAAGCCAGCTTGGTGATGGGCTCCCGCAAAAGCATATTGGAAGCAGAAAGAAATGCATTGCTCCTCTCCTCTCCCTGCTGCAGGGCGAATTCAAATCGCCTGCAAAATGGCTGGGGGTACCAAGTCTAACAGTTTTCCTCACTCCTCCTGAAATCCTTTACTGCCACCTGAACTGAGGTCAGACCGTGGCGGCCTCACTCAAATTCCCTGGTTGATCCTGCTGGATAGGCTGATTTATTCTCAAGAGTTTCGAGTTCACATGTGTGTTATAATGGGATAAATAGCTGCTGTAGAAAAGTATAGTGCGTGTTTCAGATGAGTTGATCCAACTCACGCTTACCTTTACTAATTTCTTAAGTTTCATTCTTGAGAAACCAAACCAAGTGACCTGTGGGCTTCTGGTTGTTATGATTAAAATAAACGTTATCAAGCCAAAAAAAGAGAACGCTGCATTAATTATCGATATTGGTAACCTAATAGAAGAAAAACATTACATCTGCCTTAATCATCGGCAGACATTCCTCTCTCTTTCTGTGTGTTTGTCTGTGTGTGTGTTTCTGTGTCTGTGTCTCATACACACCTTGAGAACCCCTTCCCACAGACAGAACAGATGTAGGGCTTGTGAACTGCCCCGTTGTGTGAGCGTACATGACAGGTCATGCGGTCCTTTCTCTTAAATCTCTGCTGGCAGATGGGGCACTCGAACGGCTTCTCGTCAGAGTGAGACAGCTTGTGGCGGTTCAGGTGGTAGACGTCACGGAAAGCTTTCCCACACATGTCGCAGCCGTGGTTCTTCTTGACGGGCTTCGGGGGCTTCTTGGCGACGCTGTGCTGGTGCTGGTGCTGCATGGGTGCCACGGCGCCCGTCCCTGTGGAGGTGGTGGCGGTGGTCAGGATGCCAGCCACCGTGGAGATGTACGAGTGGCTACTGTTCTGTCGTGATACAGTGGAGATAAGAGGCACCATAGTAGGAGCTGTGGGGCTTTTCTTAGGCCTGGACACCATCTTAATACCGGTGTGGCAGGACTCATGCCGCCGCAAATGATAGCTGTCCCTAAAGGCCTTGTTGCAGTAGCCGCAGATAAAGGGTGTCTTTGTTTTGGGCTCTTTCTTGACGATGGCGATTTGAGCCAAACCTCCACCACCGATCCCATTAGCAACATTGTCCTTGAGGAGTTCTGTAGCACTGACCTGGGGCTTTTGTTCCATGAGGATAGGCAGAACTGGTTTCTGATCAGTAGGCTCAGAGTTGAGGAGGGGGAGAAGGCCGTTTCCAAACAGCGTGATGCTGGTGGTGCAGAGCCTCGTTGGCCCTGCTGGAGAGACAGACACGAGAGGTGTTAGCCAGATGTTAATGGACTCATCACTCATTCAGGGTCCCACTGTTAGTCTGGCAATGTGGTGCATTTGTCAAGGATGTGGCTTAACTGTTATCAGAGAGCTAGCAAAATGTCAGTTGGCGATATTTTACACTGCAAAAACCCAACAGTAAAGCGGCGAAGTGCACACAGTATGTAAAACTTCAGTTTCGAGGGGTGGCACTAGTGTTGCCAACTCCAACACCCGCAATTGTAGTAAGCCGCATTCCAACGACTCGAGGAATTCCAAAGGTGACAAAGATATGGTTGACCATTCAACCAATTAATGGATCATTTGGAACAATGGTACAGTTTGCCAGGTCCGAAATACAGGTCCAAATACAGTTACGAAACTGCCAACCTTAAACTATAGGAGAGGGTGAGGGAACACATTTCATATAGGTTAAAAGACGTGCAGTCGGTTAGCTTTACAACTGACATTTGGAGCTCCAGCGTGTGCCTAAGGTATTCGCTCAATTCAACTGCACAATGGGTGGACTTCACACTTAGCTTTTTTCAAAT
Organism: Melanogrammus aeglefinus; assembly: GCA_900291075.1. NCBI lineage: Eukaryota > Metazoa > Chordata > Actinopteri > Gadiformes > Gadidae > Melanogrammus > Melanogrammus aeglefinus. Next base: position 4,708 of record OLKM01000628.1, on the reverse strand, counting down.
TGCAGTGTTGCAAAGCAATGTCTCTCTGTGCTCCTGGCTTTGTACTAGTGTGGAAAGCGAGAGAGACTGTTGCGCAGCATCCAACATTGTTGATGCGAGTAGGAACAGGGTAGGAGAGAGCTGAAATGCTCATCTTCTTGAAGAAGCTGCCCTTGCTCTTGAAATTGTGAGCCACTTACCAAGTTGCTTCTGCAATGTTTAGCCTATTTGTTTTAGCTTATTTTCATTGTTAACTGTGGTGTAGCTGCTGCACATATTGTTTTACACTAATTGTAAATTTGTTATTTTATCATTTTTTGTTTTTCAGTTGCTGTGGCACCTCTGTTTTATACTGTTTTTATTTAGTTTTCAGTTTCTCTTTTTCCAGTTATGACAAACAAACTAGAATAATAGAAGTTTTAGGGCCTTCATTTTATGTTTTTTATTAAGTAATATTTTACAAAGGGTTTACCCGAGCCAGGCCATAGAGCATTGACAGCAATCTTACTAACTATATGGTTAGTAGTAATACAGCTTTTAAAATATATATTTTAAATAATTGAAAAAAAAACATTTTCCGGAATCTGTATCTGGAAGGGAAAGATGGTATCCAAACATCTCGAGTCACCTGAGTCATTTAGTGCTGTACCACATGGGGAACTGTGCCATTGTGACTTGATTCTGTTGTGCCGAGACTCCTCTTTTCACTGAAGCCACAGACATGGGAAGCACAAGCATTATTTAAATGAAGTTAAGAATGTCCTTAAAAATATGTGCAGGAATAGCGCCTTACCTAGCATCACTTTTCATAACTTCAGTGTAGTTTTTTACCCATGAGCTGACCTTTCACTTATGCTTTCACCATCCTCCATTGCCTTTGGACAGCTGTACACATCACATCTAGCGTTTGTCAAGAGCTCTCTGTACCAAATCACCAACATGCCAACCTGCTCCTCACCAAGGGCAACAGCATCTTCTTGCCAGGCATCAATGAGAAACACTGAAGAAGCCCTGATGACCTCTGATGTCTTTTCTCTGTAACATTCATCTGCAGACGTATAGCAATCTCTTGTCCTGCCGAGCACAAAGGTGCACTACATTTTCCCCTTATCATACCGTAACAGGCAAACTCTTGCAGCCCACTGGATTTAAAGGGGTGATATCAGGAAAAGTCAGGGGCATGACTGACTGTATCAGCGGCCGACTTCTTAAAAACTTGCGCTTTGTTCTTGTGTGGCATTTTTCACATTTACTTTCCCAGCTCTCTTATATCACAGAAACAAAGTTCCCATGTTATGGCAAAGTATCCAGGGTTGTTCCCAGTGGCCAAGGTTTCATCCCCAAATGTGTTGAATGATTATCCCTTCAGGCGCTTACCTCATTAGTTATGAAAGGTTTTGAACGAATCGTGAAGAGGAGCTCTCTGGCCATGACACAGAGCCACATTGACCCACTCAAATTCGTGCATCAAGCAAGGAAGAGAGGATGCCACAGCAACATTGCTGGATTTGGTTGTTGGACACCTGGAGGGCAAGAAGACGCATGTTACGCTTATGCTTTTTTGATTTCTCGTCAGCTTTCAACTGTATGCAGCCCCAATATTCTAGCTCGCAGGCTTTCTGAAAAATCTGGCATTCACTTTGGCTGGGTTGACTTGACAATTAGGTCACAGAAAACCTGTGTTAATGAACTTTGTCTGAGGCCCTGATGTGTTCTTACAGGATCCTCCAGGGGTGCTTTTTGTCACCTTTGTTATTTGTGCTCAACACCAAAACTGCCAGAGTAATATTTCAGTCAAGGTTCATAACCAAGTTTGCTGATGATTCAGTGATTGTCAGCCTTCTGCAGGACCATAAGGTGGGCCATGGTCCAGCCTTGGACATCTTCATCAAATGGTGTGATGACTGATCATATATTGCAACTCAATCAGTGCGTTTACATGACGCTAGGGATGCAACAGTATGAACATTTTACCTCACAGGTTATTGAGAATTATCCCGGTTTTCGGATTTTTAAATACCCAAAATATGCCCATACTTCAGACTTAGTCCTCTTAGAAGGTAGGGATGGGCAACAATCGTTAAATAGTCGGGAGTCATGTAGAAATATCGAATAATGAACGTGACTATCGTAATTTTATTACGTGGCTCTTCTCAATGCTGTTGTGAACGCTCCGTTCACTTGCATGGGCCTTCACAACTTCCGGTGGTGAATCAATTTTTTGATAATTCACCGTTGTTAAAGCATAATAATGGCCGCTGTCAAAGAAAATTTCATATTTTTTTCTATCGTATCACTCTACCAAGTAGTCTGGTCACTTATCAACCCCAGCGTCCTCGGTTGTTAAGCGCCGTCAACATCTTTGGCGGACTATTTCTCTGCTGATCAACACTACGAATGCTGGTTACAAATAAATTGTAATTGTAATAAATTGCAATTTTTTTTGACACGTGTCTAGTTCACCGTCAATGCAGGCTGTGTTCAGTAAAATAAATTAATAAATAGCCGATCTTGTTTTTCGGCGCATGTAGGCCTATTCTGCCTAAGCCCACGTTGACAATAGTTTTGATGTTGAATGTTGATGGCACAAGTTGGTTGAAATAAAACAGATTGATTTCATACAAATCATAAAAGCCTCTCCCTGTGTCATTGTGTTTTGCGTGTATCCGATTTTTCGAAATATTATTCGAATAACTTCTCAGCGAATATTGAATAGTATTTTTGCCAGAAATGCACCTCCCTATTATTAGAAGGCTGATGGATGTCTTGAGCGCTGTCGTCTCCTCCTTCCGCCAAGTAAATCAAAACTTAAAAATATTTGTGGTAGGCTACACAGTGCGCCTGCGCGGGCAACTTCAGGAGACTCGGATGATGCCCTGGAAAGGATTTAAGCACACCAGTTTCCACACTAGGGATGGGCATGATTAATTGATGATCGACTAAAATGATCGTTAAGAATGTTGTTGATTACGTAAATTTTTCATCGATTAAAACTAATGCCGTGTACAGTTAAACATTTTACCACACAGGGGCAATATTCAAAATTTGAGGCTCCTTCCCCGCAATAAACATCCCCGCTTTGAGCGGTAAAACTCTTTTACGCCTAAGCAGCTCAAAAAAGCTATAAAGACTACAAAATGACTATTAATTGCAGGCTATGTGGAAAATGCGCCGACTTTGGCTTAGCCTGGCTCCGCCCTCTTCCGCTCGACGTAGCTACTAAGAATGAACTGCCGTTGAGTACGAAAAGTGTATACATCGCCACACACTTCCGCAATTTGACCGTTTTGAGTACATCATCCGTTTCCTTTCACTTTTAGTACACTTATTTTCACCCAATCCATGAATCGGAACGCCCTACGTACTCAAATTAGGCTAGTAAGTACGGATAGTATGGATTAAGGGATGGGCATGATTAAGCGACCGATCGACTAATTGATCGTTAAGAATTTCGTCTATTACATAAATTTTTCATCGACCAAACTAATGCCGTGTCAATTAAAACATTTTACCAACACGGGGCAATATTTAAATTTGAGGCTCCTCCCCCGCAATAAACATCCGCTTTTGTGCGGTGAACTCTTTACGCCTAGCAGCTATAAAAACTATAATACTATAAAAACTACAAAATGACTATTAATGGCAGGCTATGTGGAAAATGCGCCGACTTTGGCTCAGCCTGGCTCCGCCTCTTCCGCTACGTAGCTAAGGATGACGTTGAAGTACGAAAAGTGGTACATCGCCACAACACTTTCGCGATAGTTTCCTTTCAGTACACTTATTTTCGGCGCGCCGATCTGAATCGACTCAATACCACTCAAGGCGAAAGTTTGGCATCGAAGCAGAAATAAAGAACTTTCTGAGGCCCTGGATTGCACCTCTACAGCTGGTGGAAGTTGTTCCCCGCTTTGCCAAGTGAGCACGGAGGTATTTGTGCATCACGGCAGCGTCGGTCCCCTCAGAGGCGGGTGGTTTTCGGCGGCTGGACTGAACGGCCTCCAGGCTGCGGTCGCGTCTGACCCTGGAGCATGTCAACATGCTCATGGTTTCTGAACACAAATCCGTAGACTGGTGCTGAAGTTGTGTGAGTTGCTGGGTTTCTATTTTCAGAAGCCTTTGTTTACTAAACCTAAATCATATTGTTCTTGGCCTTCTTTCCCCTGCCTCTTTTTTTAAATATTTTGCGTTACATTTGGCAAATCCTGTCCGAATTAATTATAATACATTTTGGGTTAAGTTAATAACGATGAATTTTTTTTATAATATTGTTTAATTATTTTGGGAAGAAACTAGGTGGTTGTGTTATTTTTAGTTATGTTTATGAGCGCCGGCTTCGAGCTGCAGGGCTCCGTTGCTTAGTTTAGGTTTAACCGAGTTGTTCATCTCATAAATAAAGATCCCAATGAGGAAAACACACTGTTTTTGTTATTTTCATTTTCATTTTGAATGTAAATACTTAATCCTATAAGCATATAAATGGATCCTCGACTGGTACTGAACTTGTGGCAAAGCAACGCAAAAAAAAAAAAAAATATGACTAATTGATCGTTAATTCCCCGACGATCGACTAAGACAACTTAATCGAATGCCCATCCTAGTATGGGATATTGGGAATGCGGCGATGCTATTTCAAAAGTAATCCATGAAGCGGAAACGAAGGCCACGGCGAAGTCTGGTGTGGGACCCATTATGATTTAAAAAATGACTTATTGGGGAGCACTATAGGCCA
>OLKM01000627.1:234107-256682 GCA_900291075.1 Melanogrammus aeglefinus | reverse complement strand
CTCCACAGGGAGAGCCTGGTGCGTTTGGATAGTGACCCCCCCCGATCATTGACCAATAACCGTGTACAAGAACACAGAGGAGGTTGGAGTGACGCTCGACATGAAATGTTGCAGGTTGGAACCCTGCGTGAGGAAGCGGGTTGCATGGTTTTGGTTGATGACTTGTAAGATATGCATGTTAGTTTTAGTCAGAGTCTTTACAATTACATAATTAAGATGTAATTATAACACAGGAATTAGGATCAGGTGTTATGATTTAAGTTAATTTCCCAATGCTGTGAATTGAAATGAAAACCGCATATGACTTTGATGATTTAATTGCTGAAGCATTGTGTAGCCACATACAGAACACCCCAATCAGCTAGCAGATGAACATTCTCTCAATTCAAGAACCTTGATGAGACAATTGAACACTCGTCCCTTGACGGAAATAAGTAAGAATACGCCACCGCATCAGAAATGTGAGATTTTAACACACAGCTCGACTGCTCCCTCTTCATCTGCCCCTCACCGCCCTTCCTCTTCTTCCTGTTCCGGTTGTATATCCAAACCTTCACAAGATACACAGATATAATAAGACCATTAGTTAATTCCTACCATATAATGTACAGTGTTACAATGTGGTTGGGCTTTTCACCAACACCTCTCAAGTAGCTTAGAACTAGGGCATGCACACATGCACAAAATAGTAGCCGAAACATGGTATATGCTTCCTTAAATAAAAAAAAGAGCCTGTAATACCTGGCCACGCTTAAGCACGTAGAATTTACATTGCCAAAACTAATAAAATGTTTCCAAAACAAATAAGCATTAAAAGATCAATGCATTTTATATGCAGACGATGAAGTTATTTTGGCTGACTTTTACATTTTCTACACATCTATGCTTTGGCTTATATCCAATTAAAGAATAATAAGCCAAAATCATACCTTACTTGCTCAACCACAAAAGGGGGGTCGTTGCGCAGCCAACCCGCTTGACTTTCAGTTGTCCATTTCCACTCAGTAACTGTGCACTCCTCTGCCCACAAAGACTCCAAGTATCCTGCCAACGGCGTGATGCAACGCGATCGATAAATGTACAGAAGAATATCATTTAGTGAATAATCACAAATGAAAATGACATATCTAAGTTAACCATGTATTTAAGCATGACCACGTCACCACTGCCAATAATTACCCAGAAGACCAATGATTTGCCTTCTTCCACTTGTATCCTTTCACTGGCGTCCCCTTTTGCCAGTTACTGTTTACTCTTGAAAAGCGGCGAACGAAGGGAGCATTGCGTGTGGTGCTAACCTCTACGTGGGCTAGCTGCCAGTAAGCTCCAGACAACCTGCAAACAAATCAGCGGTAGTCTAAAGAGTCGTTCCCCACAAAAACCATGATTAACGTTATAATAAAAACTAATTATGACGATCTATAAAATGCATTGCTATCTACCTACTGTAATTTATCTTGGCTAGAGTGTGCGATCTTCGCGCATCCTTTCAATCCTACGACCACGCCAAACCCTTTTTCGTATTCGGACCGCCCACAAACTACTCGAATAGTGGCGCGGGTGCTGCCGTCACATCAACAAATTTTTTTCAAACAAATATTCAAACATCGATAATGACAACACAATGTCCCATAAAAACAAACATTTAATAATAATCCCAATCAAAGCTGTAATGCCAGTAGTTAGCCCTATATAAACTAGATTATACTTCAGAAATAATAATCACATATAAATTTTAGTTCACCACACATCTAATTAAAAGAACTCTTATGCAACAACCGTTAACATGTAGCGCCTACTAATACACCAAAGACTATGCATGGTTATAGTAGCAGTATAAAAACGCCACCCATCGAACCATACTTGCTCTTCTCAAAGAACCAATGCTACAGGCCAGGTATGAACTTCCCTTTGATGTGATTTCTGCGCTTCGGAATGTTTTGTTTGTTGTGTATCATGTTCACTATTTTTCCTTATACCCCCAGCCAATATATGAAAATCAAATTTGCATACAAATAACAGCATGCTGCCACCCAGTGAAAAGCAAGCAAAACAACTAGCTCAACTGCATAGACCTGAGATCCTACTCAATATCCCACCCGACCCTACAAGCGTATGAGCCTGCGTTTATAATTGTCCAAAAAAATTAACCTCAAATGCCTACACATAGATATCAGCCCATTTAGTCATCGTCCTCACATATCACGTACATTTTAAACGTATCGTGTGTGCTCAGCTCATCTTGCCGTCATTCCAGTATACACAACCGCGGCAACCAGTTAGCTTTGAGTCTGGGAGCTGCGCAGGCGCGGCGAGACAACTGATTTGGTTGCCATTTGACCTGATTTTGTTGCATTTTGACCCAGTTATACTCTTGGTTCAATGTACATATAGCTCTAAAGTGACCAGGGTCACGGGGTTTTTGAGCCTGTTCGTTTGCTAGAAGTACTAGGCAATTTCTTTTAGGAACCCAAGCAACATTACTGATTAGTTTTAAAGGATCAATATATTATAAATTGCCCTGTGCTGTCTTACCCAAAGCCCTCCAGACGAGATGCTTAATTCCCAAATACCATCGTTGTGCATCCAGACGAGTAAGTTACTGGCCCTGCCCGTTAGCATTCCTTTCATAAAAGGCCCCCGCTTCCTATTGACTTACAGTGACTACAGTGCCTAGCATCTGCGCGTCATCCATGACGCCCCAGCGGTTTCCCGCTAGAAAAACATTTCCACGTACCGCCGGCAACTGTGCACCCGGCCAGCAGTTTCAATTACCGAGGACAAATGTTTTGAAATTCCGGTCAATCAGAATCACGGACCACCGCTCTTCCGTGATTTCAGCCCAATCATCCGTCTCCTTTGAGACGAACGTTTTGTCAGAAAAATAGTTTTTTCAAGTTAGCCTGCTTTCGAACATTTCTCCTGTCCCTCTTGGCTTTCCCCGCTCACGTTGGTTCTTATTGCTTAGTAGCCTACTGCCGCGCTTTGCAAGAACTGAATAATGACAGTGCGTACCCATTAGTGTTTAACTGCATGAAAATTATTGGAACCCCATGCCGAAGCGCCGCAGGCTTCAATACAACCTGAAGGTGACTTTCCCTCATAACAACCCGGACTAACTATACCATCATAATCCCGCTCTATTACACGGCTTACGATGAAATAAATACATAAACAATAGAAATAACCACAATGATTCAGCAGCCACAAGATTTGTCGTAAATTAAAGCTAAACAGCCTAGACCGTAAAACCCGCTTCCTAGCAACCCCTCTGTTCTACATGCACCGACGTCCTTTACAAAAAACAGACCGCAGAACGCACGCCTGGACCAATACAGAGAACAGCATTCAATAGAGCCGTTAATAAAAAAAAAAAAAAATTAATCGAGGAAAACTTTTCACCCCGTCATTTCGACTGCGGTTGAGAATCTACCCGACTTGCAATTTAACGGTCAAAGTCCGGTAATTACCGGACAACCGGCAAACACCTGGCCGATGGAGAATAACACTTTTAATATGCTTCCCCAAAAGATTTCCAATGTGTTCCCAAAAGTTGAATTCATGCTCCAAATGTAACTGCCTGTATGGCAGTGCCAAACGTTAATTACTGGCCATACAATATTGCAATAAATGAAAAACATTGAAATATTATTTTTCGTTTCCTACGATTTTTGCTCTTCAAATTATTGTATTTGGCCATCATTGCCGACCATTTCAACATAAATATTTAATAACATTAAAAAAAGAAAAGTTTATTGATTTGTGTGTGTTTATTGTTTATCTCCTCTCTATTCCAAAATGTGTTTTGAGTAAAAGTTGTATTGTAATTATGGCCATTCATATTGATGTTCTTTTTAAAAATATTTTTGCACTTTCAGGCTATTGTATATGCCAGTCGAATTGGGCACTTCCGATATTAAAGATCCCATCCACATGCCACCATGTGTGTGTGTGATCCGCCGTTACAAGCCGTTTTTGAATTTCTTGTCTCACTGTGATAGGCTGGGTAGACTGTTCTAGTCCAGGCACACATCTAGGTGCACACCCTACTGTGATGTTCATAACACAGATTCAAATGTCTTGTGTAACGGCTTTTAACACCATACTTGGTGTGGCATGTCATGGGACCTTTTAAAAGGAAAGCTCAAATTGGTGGTTGCCACCGTATACATTGCCAACGGCCAATGATAATAGGAAAATGCGGGGTGCGTGGTATTTTGACGTCAACTGGGCACACGTGACTCTCCTCTGTCAATGTGGACGCACCCCGTGCTGGAGAGCTGCCATTTTAAGATTCTCATCGTTGTTTTGCCCGTTGGAAATTATAACCAAGTATGGCCTATGTTCATTCAGATACATATTTAGTTGGTCGTTATGTTAGTGTTAATGTTTAGTGTTTGTGTTTGATCATTTATTTTCATGCAACATGGTCAGTCAACGTGTACCCGGCTGGAGAGACTCGCCATTTAAGGTTTGTGTCATCCGTGATTTTTCCCGCGAGTGGTAACGGTGAGAATTCCCGGTGGGCCCGTTAACGTTTCGGGGCTGTCGGGCTGATTACTGCGCGATTGATCAATATTGCGTTTATAAAAAGTTCCTTGCAGCGCCGTCCGGCAGCATGAGCTGTGCCGCCCGCCAACTTCTCACTCACTCCACAGACGCAAACACTCACACCCAAGATTATTTGTCTAGAGGCAGTAACTGAGCGGCACCCCCGCGAATGGTTACAGCCCATAGTGTTTAGTTCTGTGCCCGAGGCCGAGCCGGCCGGGCCATATTTTCCCACCACATCTCAGGCCGGTCAGCCAAGGCCTTTGATCGAGGCGTTTTATTTTAATTTTTTATCCATGGCTTTATTGGCCTTAATTCGAGGAGAAATCTATGCCATAAACAGAAAATATATTATGGCCTTTACGACACAGTTCTTCTCAATGCCGTGGAATGCTCCGTTCACTTGCTAGGTAGTAGTCGGCACTTGTCAACCCCAGCGTCTTCATTGCTAAGCGACGTCACCGTCTTTTCGACCAATTATTCTCTGCTGATCCACACTACGTGCTGGTAACAAATAAATTGTAAAAAAGACACCATGTGAGTTATTTTTCGTTTTGGTAAGTAGCCGTGTAATAAGCCGGGATAATGTATAGTAACGTCGCCGGTCTATTATCGAAATAAGCCCCTTCCAGGGCGAAGCAAGACACCTTCTCGCTGCGCGTCGGTGTCTTTGTTCGCCCTGCGGGGCTTAATTTCCCGATAAGGTTATCGCTATCTATCATAATACAGATAGCGATCCGCTATCTGTATTATGTTATTTCGTCGTTTGGAAACATGTTTTCTGCATCGCGTCGTCTGTTGCCAGGATGTAAACAAACGATGACGTAGGCCGGTACAATTTTCGCCCCTGGTACAATTTTAACGTGACACCGGCTCGGACAGAATGTGCTGGGGCTCGGGCTGGGTCGTGCTTGATTTTCTGGGCCCGATCTAAGCTCTACAGCCCAGGGGGGGCTTGAACTGCGATTAGTCAGAAAGACGTAAACGCTAATGACAACGTGAACTCTCGTGCAGTCTCGAACAGAGTGACACAAACACACACTTTTTTTCACCCGCTCCGTAGCATTGCTTTTCCCAACAAGTTTGTGCGGCGTGCTTGTCGTTTTGTTTCTAGTGTAGCTAGATCCGGTATGGTGTTGTAGTTTTTCTAATGTGACTAGTTGTTGCTAGACAGCAGGTGAAAAAACTACAGCGTTTGCCAAAAGAGCGTTAATCTCGCGCTAAAAAAATTTAATGCCGTTTTAAATTGGTTTGCGTTAACCGCTGTTAATAACGCGTTTAACTGACAGCACACAAATAAAGAATAAATAAAGAATCAGGAAGAGCAGTTTGTAAGCTTTAATATATACATTTTAACTTGAGACTGTAAAAAAATTCAAGGGCAGAGGAACGAATTAAAACTGTTTGTTTGTAATTTTTTAAACCTTCATCTGTGATCAAATAAAAGCGGGGTGTCAAAAACATTAACAGAAAACACTGTTGGATCTGGATGTCATAACTGTAGTAAACATAGCTAACTGTAGTAAAACAAAACTAACCCGTGTTGTAAGTAAAATAAGTGTTCTTCTAGACAAAAGTGTTCTTGGCAGCACATGCAGATGCCCGGCATTCAAGGGTCTTGTCTACATCACCCAAATGTTTGTTTGATAAACCATCAAACATGATCTCATTGAGGACAGTTTCAGTTCAAACAAGGTTTATTGTTGTAGTATTGTCCAATGTCTTGACATGTTTTCTCAAACCGACACTTAAGCTGTTATCTAACGTACTTGAGCCACAAAAATAATTATCTAAAAATTGTTTACTGAGGGCACAAGAAGAAACTTTCACACATTACGGTAACCTCCTGGGATTCATTTCTGTTTTCCCCTTCTCCTTTTTTCTTCTTTGTCTTCTTTTCTTGTCCTTTTTCTTCTTCTTGGAGGTCTTTGTTTTGGCTGATTTGTCATTTTCATTGTCCTCGCTGCAGGAGCTGCTGCTTTCCCTGAGCAGGCTTCTTCACATTTCCTGAGTCTTTCTCCTGTTTGTCCCCGGCCGGGTTTGGCTGCAGCCTGGCCCTTCTGGTCCATTGCCTCTTCCTGGCCGCATCATTAGTGGGGGCGTCCGTCCCCGAGCCACTGTTATCAGCAGCCTTTCCTTGGCCATCTCCTCCTTCAGGAACTGCTTCTCTGGCAGCTCTTGGGGGTTGTGGCCTCGCGGGCTAGGTCTGTGTTTACCGTCAGAGTGCACGTAGTCCCCATGGTAGTCTCGATGGGGGCCTCGGTGGGACCCAGGGTCCCTGCGGTGGTTGGGTTCTCTGGGGTCTCTCCCGCCGGCAGAAGATTGATGGTGCTGATGGTGGGAAGGCCGGCCACCAGTGCTACTGCAGGTGTTGTGTTGGTGGCCAGGTTCTCGTTGGTCCTCCCTATCAGTCCTACCGTCAGTGCGGTGGGATGGCTGCGTCCAACCACAACCGCAGGGGAGCAGCATCAGGGAGCAAGAGCAAAATCACATGTTTTAATGCTAACCAAATGTACCACCACAAATATAATACAGTTATAATAATTTACTTACGCTGTTGGGAGTCTTTTCTACTGTGACTGGCCATGTGGCTTTCTGCAGAGTTTTAAATCTCCAATAAAACTCCTCACACTTCTTGCAGTAGAACCCGATCACTGGTGTCAAACAATTGTTTCCTGTCAACATAAAACGGCATGCTACTTCATGGATGCTTTAATATAGATATTAGTGGGCCCTTAACACAGTATTTGAAGAGTATTTCCCAAAATTCAGCCGTGGTGCAGAATTACAGCCACTACGAGCCAGTCGCACATTTGAGCTTTCCCCAAACGCACCGTTTCGCCGTCTGTAGCTTTAATGCAAATGAGGAGAGAGGCGGGTCATGGAGGAGGGTGGTGGTGTGGCCCTGAGCATCTTGCGGCCACGGTACCGTGCGCTCTGTTTACAGTAAATGTATCGCAATGGGCTGCGTGCCTTGGGGCGGCGGGCAGCAGGGCTCCGGCGGGAGACAATCACGGACAACAATCCCTTTCTCCGCCATGTCCGGTTCATGTACTTTAGGGAGTAAAAGCCAAAGTTCCTTTCTCCCCAATTCCTTCTCAACCATGGCTGAGATAACCCCTACCAAGAGTCTCGTTGTGGAAATACCAGAGACGTCAGAGAACCCGACGTATTATGCGCCTTTAACACCCAACAGCAGAACGGTTATCCAAAATAACAAAGAAGTGTACAACACATGCGTTACAGTCCTGGAGATCTATATCTATAAATAATATCCTACTATACATAGATATCTATATCATATAATACATATTATCACAGCCAAAAGCTGTGTGCGCCTCCAGACGACAAAATGAATCTCAAAACGACATCATCGGGTTCTCTGACGTCTTATCCAATTAACAAAGAAGGTGTACAAACAGTTGTAGCTCATCGTCTCATTGGTGGGCAAAATTCTCTGGGCGGGCAAAGCAGAGAAGAGGAGGTAACATTTTCCCGTATGACGACATATGGGGGAAAATCTAAATCGGCGCGCCTGAGCTGCTCGTTTTACACCCAACGCCATTTCTAGCTACTGGGGGAGCACAGTCAGGCTAGGGGCACTCATATTAATGTTGGGAAAACCTCATAAAGTAAAAGTTTCATGCCATGGGATCTTTCAATTCAAAAGTGGAATTAAAAAGTGACAAGAATTAGAGGAGAATCTTTGGCCTGATTGACGCAGTTCAGAAAAAAGTTGAAGGAAAAACATTAACATTACCATCCTCTTGGAGTAATTCCTCCAGATCTTTCATCAAGCTTTCCATTTTTTTTATCCTGGTTTGTTTCTCCCTTCTTCTGGTTTCCTCGTTGCCATTTGCCTAGGAAGTCAAGAATAAATGTTTTGCTCAGGGTTTGGACCATTCCTTAGCAGTATAGATGGTGAATCAAGCAATTTTAGGAAGAGCAGATGGTGTTGGGAAAGATGTTAACCTCATAGTTTTCTGATGGTGGTTGAGAATTGGTCATCACATCACTTTTTGTGCGCTTCTCCTTGGTGGCTTTAAGAAGAGGGCACAACCGTATGATCCAGTGTCGGATAAACAATAAACATTGTGAAAACAAACCCTCTATGTCAAGGCAGAGGACATCATTCAATAATTATAAATTCAATAAGCTAATTTAATGAGCAGAACATCTGGCCCAGAAGTCAGCCTCCTTAGCCTAAACCTTAGGGTTGGGAAAGAAATGCAGATGCCAATTGAGCAATCCAGCCCTTGAGCAATTCAGTGAGATACATGGAAGAAGCAACATTCTGTATCAATATATTCAGGAGACATGTTTGTAAGAATGCTAATTCAGGAAAAGACTAACCTTTAATCAAAGACTGCAGAGTCTCCAGTGCTTGCCGTGCATTTGTGCCATCCAATGCTGGGAAAAGTGGCGGCGTCTGTTTGGGTGCAGACTCAGACCCATGGGCAGGGGAGTGTTCCTTTTCTTCCGCCTTCACAAAGAGCTTACTGATGTCCGCAGTGGCCAGGTTGAGGCCCATGTTCTTCAGAATCCCTTGGAGCTTCTCGCAGTCCTTCATCTCGGGAGTACCGGAGGAAGGCTCCTGCCTCGCGAGGGGCTCTAGTTTAACAGCAGCAGCAGAGGAGCTCTGAGAGGCTACCTTAGGAAGTGGCCTGAGATTGAAGAGCTCATTCCAGGTTATTGAACATGGGGTTGTGCTGATACTGCTGCTGGCTGACAATAGGGGAACTCTTTGATGGGGCATACTGGTGGGTGGCCAATTGTTCAGTCTGGGAAACGTGTGCAGTGGAAGGCCTTTCGGGTACGTCTCCATAAAGGAACGATTCTTCATCTTCTAGGTCGTCTGTCTGCCTTATGTTGGAGAGTTCCGGACCGCTGGAATGGAGCCAGGAGAAGTCATTCCCAACTCTCTCATGGGGAAGGAGCATGCTGTCCTGCTCCCGGCTGACCTGGTCCTCCTGTCCGTGGCTGGAAACCCTTTGGTGGCTTCTACTGGGGAGACAGTCTACCTTTGTGTCTTGCCCTTGGTTTGAGGCCTGCTCAAAAAACCCAAATGAATTTTCTTTAATTGCAATATCTCCATATTTCATGTATGAGGTTGGAATAAAGCTTATCACATGAAGAAAAACAAACAAAATAACAAAAGACAACTGGATGTGTACCCAATTAGCTAACCCAAACTTGTTAAACATAATCACGGTAAAGGCCTCACCTGTATTGTGAGAATGGCATCCTTGAGGGAGGGTAGTCTGTCTTCCAGTTCTTTGCTGTTAATCACAAGTTCAGACCTTGGAGCAGAGCATTGGCCCCTGTAGAGCCAGTGGCACTGCAGCTTTTGCTAGGGATGCTCTTCGTCCAAGGTTCCTTGGCTCGATTCTTCGGGGGACTGCGACTTCTGCTCCTGGTGGACCGACTTTTGCTTCGAGCCCTGCTCTTTCCCCGGCTGGTACTGCGAGCTCGGCCCTTATGCCTACCCTGGCTTTTCCCACGAGTGTGGCTTCGCTCACGACTTTTGCTCCGGGCACGACTTTTGCCACGGCTCCGGCTGCGTGCACGGCTTTTACTTCGGGCACGGCTTTTACTTCGGGCACGGCTTTTGCTTCGGGCGCGACTTTTGGCCCTCTTGTCCCGTTTGCGACTGCGGCTTCGGCTCCGCGACTTGCGCTTGCTGGACTCAGAATCCGAGGCAACCCCTGCCTTTATGATGCTTGATGAATTCAATGCCTCAGCTAAGTTGAAGGCCATGTTCCCTTTGAGATACTCTGGTAAAGGCTTGTTTGCTGCAATGCATCTTAGGAACTCTTCTCCGGCGCGCTCGCTGTTGATTAACATATTTAAAAAAAAAGAATAATGAATAAGAAGGCATGTTATCACCTTGTGTAAGTAATAGTGTAAGTAATATTTGTCAAAATTGTATCACATTCACATGCAGAAGTGTCTCCACTCTCCAGTAGGTGTGATAAACCAGCCATGACAATGTGGTGCCAACTAATATGACCTTTTGGTGCATGTGCAGAATTTACATGCCAAGGCCATCCCATTTCTGGGGATTAGGGACAGTTACCATTTTTGGAAGATAATCTTGAGGTAATGAAATTATGGAATACACTGTCCTGTCGAAGACCACAGTCTTTCCGATGAGATGTTAAACCAAGGTCCGGACTCCCTGTGGTCACTAAAGATTCCATGAAACTCATCGCAAGGTAGCGGAACACGCACGCACGCAACGCACGCAACGACACAGCAGCAACGCGCAGCGGCACACACGCACGCACACGCACACGCACGCACGCACGCACTCGCGGGGGCTACCTTGCACTAAATAAACTCCCTTTCAGATACTAATTGCCGTGATTGCATTGCATCATGTGCTGGGTGTGTTTGAGATCCAGACGGGAAACCGGTCAGCTGACCACAGGCTCAGGACGGGTAGGCCAGTCAGCCATTAGAGGGTAAATAACATATCAAAATATATTATGGTTCCGCATATTCTGTTTTCTATTATCAAAAAACATCAGTTCAAACAGCTTCTCAGATCATCGTTTGTATCAACCAGAGGAGCATTGTGTTCAGCAGAGCCATGAAAACAAGGGCAAGAATCGTATTTAAAAAGTTGTACGGACCTGTTATCTTTAGGAGGGGCCTCCAAACTCGATGCACCCCACATCGGGGTGGGTCGTTGCTGAGCCATGTTTGGAGGGATGGGGGGTGGGTGGCTCAGAGTCATCCCTGTACTGCGGTCTATGGGGAAGCTGCTGCAATGGATCGGAGTCTGGGGTGGAAGTATTATAATTCACGTTAAATGGCAGACATGCCAGACTGCTCATGCCTCTTTCTGTGAATTTACTGGTCTTTTCCGTAGCGTTTACCAGTGCGAGCTGTTCAGATTACCTAAAATTGTGCAGATCAAATTTTAGCCTACATAGATGACACAGGGATAGCATTTAATAACAAGTAAAATGTTTAATATTTAAAGTAGTATTTTAAAAACGACCTACCTTAAGGCAATCTTGTTTATCATTTTTGCAACAATTCCCTCAACTGAAAAGGGTGCACTTTCTACTTCAAAACTAATGTTCTTCTGACTTTGACTTCATGATGGCCGTGCTTATCAAGTCAGTATTTGGGAATGAAGATCATTAACTCGTACTTTTATAGCTTGTTATACTTCAGCAGTGTAACAATACAGTAGTATAGGATAGGGATACACCGAATTTTCGGCCACCGAAAATAAAAGCACGTTTTTGGCCGAAATGCTTTGATCACCGAAACAACACGGCCGAAACAGAAATTTGTGATGACGCAAACAAAAAGCGGCCAGCTGTCACGCTTAAAATTGTACCGGCGGTGCGAAAATGTGTATCCGGGTAGCACCGAACAGCGGCCTTTACTTCCTACCTACTGTTTTGGTTCCTACTGAAAATGTCGACGGAAAAATTAATCGCGGCTGTAACTGGGCACCCGGTCGTCGTGATGTCAGAGACACATGTTTCAAAGACGACGAAATACACAGTAATACAGTATTAGCGGATCGCTATCTGGTTATTGAATGATTAGATTAGCAATAAGCGACATTGTTTTTACTGTATATATATGTATATGTATGTATAAATATATTAAAAAAAACAATAAAACAAAAAAAGCAACCGTAAATGGTACTAATAATTGGCATAATTTCTTTCGGTGTTTCGGTTTTCGGCCTTGGTTTCCTCTTTTTCGGTTTCGGCCAAGAATTTTCATTTCGGTGCATCCGCTAGAGTACAATGACATTGCATTTTACGCGTTACGTTCGCGCAATTTTTTTTATTGTTTCGATTAAACAATTAAATACAATACAAATCGATCCGCTATCTGTATTATGTTATTTCGTCGTTTGGAAACATTTTTTCTGCATCGCGTCGTCTGTTGCCGGGCAGGTTGTCAGGATGTAAACAAACGATGACGTAGGCCGGTACAATTTTCGCCCCCGGTACAATTTTAATGTGACACAGCCAGCACACGCTTGTCGTCAATATGTCTGCCGTGTGGACGATTTGCGAACATTGCAATGCCTTGATTTTAATTAAGTTAGTAGCCATAAATGCAATGGTATTTGAGTTGCCGCGGTGTGGACATTTTCACACCGAGTAATACACTCGTGTCAACACCGGTAATACCGAGTGTAAACGGTAATTCGAAACTAGGTCAACCGCCATCTTCTCCGTCAACTCTCCTCTCACACTCTGTGACAGCTTCTGACAGCGCGCCAATTCTCGGTGACAGCATCTTACTATGCGTTCACACCAAAAGCGAATTGAGCTACCAAATCACCGGAAGTCATTCACTTTCTATGGGCAAAAGTGACCAAAGCGAAACAAGCGTCCAACGCTACCAGCGGCAAAAGGTGAGCAAAAATTGCAATGCCTTGATTTTAATGAAGTTATAGCCATAATAATATCTAAAATAAGTAATACACCGGTATTACCGAGTATAAACGGTATAAACTTTGAAACTAGGTCAACCACCATCTTCTCCGTCAACTCTCTCACACTTGGTGACAGCGTCTGGCAGCGCACGAATTCTCGGTTACAGCGTCTTTCTTATAACGTTCTATAATAGTATAATATAATTGTATATATAATATCATGGCCGAAAGCTCTGTGCGCCTCCGGATGGCCGCAGCGCGGTGAGCTCTCGTGGGGGTTGGGCTTCACGGGGTTTGTTTACCGGCGTTGTTATGGTTACAGTCTTGCGTGTTCCAAAGCAATATTAGGTAGCCTAGCTATTAGGTTTGTGTATGTATGTACGCATGTGTGTGTGCGTGCGTGCGTGCGTGCGTGCGTGCGTGCGTGCTAGTGCGTGCGTGCGTGCATATATGTATGTAGGTTAAATTGGGAATTTTCTATGTGGGGGGGCTCTGATTCCGGAGGGCCGCCGCCTCCCCATACGGCAGAGTACGCAGAGCCAAAATTAAGGTTGGCAAAAAAAAAATCCCATTGATATTCGTTATTATTAGTACATTAAAGAAATTAGCATTTTCTATATTGTTGCTTTAATACGGTCTCCGACTGCAATGAAGCACGGCGCACGAGCCGAGCAGGAGCGGGGGCGTGGCTTTTGTGATTCCTGATTGGATGGAGGGGAGGGTGTGCAATTCGAAAAATAAATCGTTAGTCCAGTAAATCCAGCCGCCCGGGATTGTACCTTTAAAGGCTAGCCGATAGGCTACGTCACCATCATGTTAACGCGGGCTTTTAAATCTAACCTGCTGTGTAGCTTGTGTTGCGGCGCGCTCTCTGTCTCTAACTCTCTGTCTCTAAAGCCTGCCACACACATAAAGATTTTATAAATCTCAACCGATTTTTTATCTGTGAGAGACCCCACACATGAAGATAAAAAAATCTGTGATTTAACAGTTTTGATCGTATTGTGTGTGGTGTCCTGCGATATTCCAAACACAGCACACAACACACATTAAGATTTGTCAATGGGGACTCCCGATTGTCGGCTTCCCCCCCACACCAAGACGATTTGACACCACAACGTTCTCCGCCGACAATCGTAAATTGAACATGTTTAATATTTACGATTGTCGGCGCCCGACTGATTTCGGAGCCGATTGTCGGCCGAATTTCACTCTTAACACACCACACACTACAAGAGAATCTTATAAAAATAATCTTAAGAGCTTAAGATAATCGGGCGATGTCTGTCCGTGTTCGGAAGGGGGAAAATCGGGGCAAAATCAGCCCGATTGTCTTTTATGTGTGTGCCAGGCATTATGTTAATTTTTCTGCTAAATGAAAATTGCAAGCCCATATCTAATGATATTAGCCTATTGGTTTTAAATTTAGTTTTCTCTTACCTCGCCATTCACCTGTCTGTCTACTACGATAATTTATGTCTGATGATTGACCGTTTAGAATGATTTTGAGCGTTGTGTTGTCTGATCTGGGGGGAGGAGGAGCTGCTGCGCAAGTTTCGTTGCGCGATATTGCCTACTTCTTCAAACTTGTGCCTCCAGATGTCTAGGCCAGCCTTATCCCTACTCCATTATTTAGAATTGTGTTTTAAAACAACATAGATTTGCAATGGAAAAGTTGTAAATGAGTAGGACAACATTGCTCGTGATGGACTAGGCAGACTGCCAAAATCGGCTGGAGCTGATCTGCTGCGCAGAACTCCAGACCCGGTGTTGTGCCGAAAAACGACTGCCTGCCAGAAAACGACTGACCCCCGCGGGAACGCCCATCGGGGTGGTACCTACACGCCCATCGGGGTGGTACCTACTCTCTCCACAGCAAAAGACCGCCTCCGACGGGAACGCCGTCGTTATTATTACTACTACTTATTATTATCATCTTACAACGGCAGCAGCAGAAATAACAACAACAATAAAAGCATACCGCCAAAATTAATCTCCTGATGGTTTATTGAAAGACAAGTTGTAGCCTACGACAGGAACGACAGACTACTCCTCAATACAACGTATCCATGCAGTTCTGCTGTGGCGCTGGTGCAGCGGGTGGGCGTTCCCGTCGGAGGCGGTCTTTTGCTGTGGAGAGAGTAGGTACCACCCCGATGGGCGTTCCCACTGGGGTCAGTCGTTTTCTGGCAGGCAGTCGTTTTTCGGCACAACACCTTATGTGCCGGGGATCCGCCCCGGACAGCCCCGGCCCAATTTAACCTCTATATATGTATGTATAAATATATAAAAAAACAATAAAACAAAAAAAGCAACCGTAAATGGTACTAATAATTGGCATAATTTCTTTCGGTGTTTCGGTTTTCGGCCTTGGTTTCCTCTTTTTCGGTTTCGGCCAAGAATTTTCATTTCGGTGCATCCCTAGTATAGAACAATGTAACTTTTGATTTTTTTTTTGCTTTTTGTACCGCAATGTTTCCAGTTGGGTCGTCTTTATAATTAAAATGCAAAAACTAAATTAAACACCATCGGATGACCATCTACACATCGTTGAAAAGAAGGTTTAAACTTAATGTGTAGACAATAAGTAGGCTTACAATAAAAGATAAAATGGGAAATGTGTCCTTTACTGGGGTGAATCTGTTTTGTGCATTATATCAATAATAGATATCAACATTTGATTGTGGTCACCGAAGAGAACGTGATTTTGTTATGTAAAAAATGGATGCTTTGAATGTTCTCCAGTAAAGGAAGTAAAATAGATGATTGGTTCATCCATGCAACGGAACATGTACACGTTGTTGTTATACACTTATTGCAGCGTCAGATCTCGGTGCTTTCCTTAATATTTTCCATAAGATTGAAGACTTAAACTTATGGTGTTATCTCCAAACCAAAGCAGAATGATGATTGTTACAAGTTGATATACCTCCCTACTGCCAAATCGCTGTCTCAACCATTGACTTTCGATGATGGAGCATGGTGATCACCCCAATTAAAAAAAGCTGACACCGGACATTAACGGGGAGTAATTTTTGTAGCGATGATTGCCATGGACATCGTCATCTTTTTTTTTTTTTTTTAATTTAGGCGTCATTGTGTTGTATTGTGTATTAATTATTATGCTCACATGCTCACACCAATGTTTTTACCAACGTTATATGTAGCTCACGTGGAGCTCAGCTGTATGCAAGATGATTTTAGGTAGGTGACTTGTTTTAGGGTACGTACATGCAGGTAATAATCTCGGGTGGTTCTTGGGATGAAGTTATTGTCCGAACTTGATGCTGCAAAAGGTCCACACGCTCTGGGTGGGAAGTGCCGAGGAGCCTCCGACCTGAGCCCCCGAAAATTGGCTCCATTCGGGGGGTCCGCGAACCGGCGGAGGACCGGGAAAACCACGGTACATGTTGTCAGTATTACGCTACTACGTCCACGATTTAAGTTATTGAAGGCACGCAAAGTCAAATGTATTCAGTTATTATGCGCTAGGCTAGCTGTTTAGCAATTTGTCTGGTTCACCTTTGATTCACCGGATAACTCGACCTGAACCGAACGAACGAGTTTCCGGTAGCACTAACTCCACTGAGTCTGACTGACTCGGCTGAGAACCTTGCATTCCATTGATGCGATTCACACCGCTACCGGAAACTAGGCTGATTCGCGAACGACTCGACTGAAACTGGGAGGAGAAACTCGACTGAGATATTTGCGAATCGTTGTTCGTTTTAGCCTGGTTCTCCGGTTAGCGGTAAATCGCATCATGTGAATGTACGCCATTGCACCGGTTTCATCTGAAGTCAGTCGCTGAACCAGAATAATTTAATCCACCCAGTCGTGGTCTGATTTACCACAGCGGAAGACAAGACCAACCGCCGGTAGTCTTTCAAAAGTAAAAGCTCAGATATAAATTTTTTTATATTTCCTTCATATATTTTATTGTCAATCCTTATTTTATAGAGACGCTCGTTTCATAAATACACATTACACATATATAAAAATATATTATATAGCAACATTAGACACAACAGCAAGGAGAGAAACTTTTAAAGTAAATATTTATTTACATCTTTCTAAAATAACGATTATATTAATAATTGATCTATTTAATATTAAATAAGTGCAAACAAAATGGTTCATTTTCACACTTTATTGCTCATTTCATTCAAAAACTACCACACTTCCCCACATCCAAAATAGTATTTACATTTTTTTTCTTCCATAGTCAGTAACATTTGGAAAACATTAAATAACGGAAAAAAACTGTCGAATCCCCTAAAATAAAAATATTTTGATTTGTAATAAGTAGGCGATTGGACTGTCCGATACTGCCAACGTTGACATGTCATACACAAATGCATCATTGATCAACCTTTGAAACATGGCATTGTTCTTCCCTTTCCAAACAAATCCTCAAAGATAAGGCTGACTTAGTTGTGAGGCTGAGGTCATGATAGCAGAGTGCCAACCTAGAACCATGTTTTGGCAGATTCTTCATTGTGGAGAAAGCACACCACACTACCCTCATTATTGTGAGAGTACCTTCCACAGATGCTCAGTAGTTGTTCCCGCGTCCACAAAAGGCTTCGTGAGTGGAATTATTTACCACATTATGAGCAGCTGTGCATTCAAAACTTCTTGACAACTTTGTTTGTTTTATTTATATTCACTCCGAGCGAGGCCTTTCACACCATGAGCTGTGCAGTTCTCTAAACAGCTTTCCTCAGCTGGTTGTAATTTCGGCCTTGACTGAAGCCAGACTGGCCATACTGCTGCCCACCCTGTTGAAAGAACTGTTCAAATTGTCCGCCTTGGTTCACATTCTGTCCACCTCGCCCCCCCCAGCCTCCTCCTCCTCCACCACCACCAGCTCCTCGAGGACCACCCCTCCCCCTACCACCACCTCCTCCTCCTCCTCCTCCTCGTCCACCCCGGCCACTGCCTCTCTCCTGGTGCCGACCTCGTGTTCCGATCCTCACCTCCTTGGTGTTGTGTGTTGTCGTAGTAAACCGCCCGCTCCTCCTTGGAGTTAGGCCCGGTCTCCTGGTGTCTCCTTTCGTCATCCCTCTCCTCCTTCCTCCCTCCGCATGCCTCTCTGGGGGCCACCACACCCTGCTGGTCCTGCCATCTGGATAGTCGACCTTTGGTTGTAGCCTCCCCTGTCCTCCCTCCACTGCCCACTGCCTCCGTCCCTACTCCTCCTGCACCACACTGGCCTCCTTCTGTCTCTGGTCCCGTAGCCCCCTCCTCCTCCTCCCCCCCTTATCGTAGCCTGCCGCGCCCCCCATGGGTCATGCCTCCCCCCTGCCCCCGTCCGACCAGACCTTGAACCTCCATAGCTCCCCCTTCACTCTGGGCCCGTCCTAGACGCTTCTGCCCAAGATGGCGTCTCTGGGGGGAGGGGCCTTCGATCTCACGCAGGTCGCACCCCCCCCGTCCGGGGCACACGACGCATCAGGAACCTTGGAGAGAATAATTCAAAACAAAGACCAATCATCAATCACTTCAGTCAAAGAGAAATCTACCTTATTACTTCCCAGACGGGGAATTTGTGGGTCAGACCAGAAAAGTACAGGACACAAAAGGAGTTCATATGGGTGTTGATTACAATAGATACACCATTCAACTTTTAAACTATTCGTTTATCAGGGCTAAGGACGCATGAACAGCAGCTTCCTTGTCACGGTGCACTCTAATAGTGCAATGTGTGATTATGGATTGATAAACTAATTGAAATAAACTTTTTAAAATGTGAATTTATTTCTACAATTATCCAAGCACGTCTCTTATTTGCCACGTTTCCACTGAAATGGCTGGTGTACGGTTCGCCTCAGTCCGGTAGGGAGGGGTGGCGGTATTAGCCCAGCTCAAGTTCCGATTCTGGTCGCGTTTCCACCGCCACATAGAGTACCCTTTATGGTATGGCCGGATGTGGATTGCCGCGGCAGCTACGTATAGACATTGTGTGTTACATAATATCATGCCTGCAGCTGTGAGAGATGGCGGAGGAACGTCTCCGCTCATGTTTCGCCCAAGCAAGCTTTTAGCGACATGTGCTCAGCGTTCAACCGCTCAAACTTCAGTGCGATGTTTGCAGTCTGGGGTGAACTGCTCGGCATGGAGGAGATAGAGTGATTGTTAGCAGTGTTTGCGATTCCCGGAAGCTCATTTATATATATTAGTATATATAATATATATATATATATATATATCACGGCCAAAAGCTCTGTGAGCCTACGGCATGCCGCGTGCGTGAGGAGCTCTCAATAGATGTGGCTTGCTTCTTCCGGGTTTGTACCGGTTACGGGTTGCTATGGTTTCCCGGTCTTGTGTGTTCCAACAGTTTATTAGGTAGGCCCAAAATAAATCTCTGTGCATTAAATCAATACTTCATTCATGCCTCATCCGTGGGTTCATTACAATGATTATGAATTGACTGCGTTGGTGGTCCTTCCGACGTCTCTCCTCTTTCACAAAGGTAAAGACAAGGCAATGTGGTTATCGTGTTGTTGTTGCAAACAAATATTCGACATTACACTTGCACATGCGACAGATTATGATTTGTTGTGGCGCGACAAAGACTGTCGGCGACAACAAGCGAACGGGCGACAATGTCGCGTTTGTGTGAACGCAGGCTACTTGTTGTTTTATCCCCAAGTAACCAGAAGTGTGACGATATCTGTCGACCAATCAACAGAGGGGGTGTTTTTGTAGCTCGAATTTTTTCTGGCACCTTTTCAGGCGTCTCAGGTTGCTCCCAACGGAGGGATGTACTGAAGACGAGGCCAAACGAGTACGGCTCAGTTCGGGGTCACGGCCACTTTTGGCGGTGGGTGGAACGCTAATCCTTAACCGCAGCTTTTGCGAACCGAAACCGCACCCTGCAGTGGAACGCGTGTTGCATTTAGTATCAAGTAAGAGCTTCTTTACTTAGAACCAGCAGCTAGCCCAAGCTACGCAGCCAGGCCAGCGGTCTTGTATAGAACCACTTTGTACCTCTGAGAGGCGCTTTGTCGTGTGTCTATTAAGCTTCCAGTAATCAGACCGTCCAACATGAGAGGAACGCGGATGCGCATACCCAGACGCCATTGGGTTGTCAATCTCTTGTCAAAGGACACTGGGAAAGTGTCATGCTGGCTCTAACTTGTGGTGCTTCTGTAAACACGGCTAAGCTTTACGCTATAGATCAGGCAGTGGGTGATGCTTTCTGGGTGGAGAGGGAGTGGTAGGGACTAAAACATTTGGGAGGGAATGTGTGCCTTTCCCTCGTTCCCTCCATATGGTAGTAGACAAACGCAACATCTCTATTTGTTATGAGCTGAAGCCATAAATTTGGTGAGGAACTCATCGGACGTTGGCACAGTTTATTTTTTAATCTGTTATTGAGAATCAAATGATTGCCAAAAGACAGACGTTATGGGACTCATTTTTACCTTATTCAATGGCACAAGCGGTTCTTCTCCGTATCTTGCCACTGCTGGTACGGGTTCGCCCTGTATCTTGGACAGATCTGTCCTGGCAGCGAACAGTGTGGCCAACCGACACTTGCTATGAAGCTGAGAGCGGTGCGAAGAGGGGTGGTTACACCTTCTTCATCCTCTCTGCATGGTTCTGAAACAAAACATTGTCATCCATGGTTCAAACCATGAAACAACACATAAATACATAATACCTACAACACAAAAACAACATTATACATTGTCTTATTCATCCGTCTGGTACATTGGTTACTCGAATAAAGATTTGTAAACGAATCATTATCTTGGTTTTGAAAAGCCTCGTTTCGTAGGCTGTCCATGGATGTGTAAACATGGTACATAACTCCTGTTCTTCCACAGAGTGTGGTTGGTTTATGGAGCAGATGAGCTTGCTTAGCAGCTGAGCCACCGAGCACCATTTGCTCTTGTGTGTTCAACTCCCATTTATCAATCATGGCAGCAAACCAGCACCTACTATGTGGCAGAGCAGTTGAATGGCAGCAGCACTTCTGGGGTAATAAGCTATATGGTTTCTGGGTAGTACCTTGGCTCTTTCGGCCAAACGAAGGTTAACCTGAACCGGTAACGTTCAGTCGTTTGAGCAGCAGCATCTTCGTCTCACTTCTCGTACTCAGTTCACCAGCGCTTGGTTTAGCCTCTCAACTTTGTCCTTAAAAAAATATACAAATAAAACGTAATTTAGAGGCTTCGCCCATTCTGGCAAATTCTTGTTTGTCCATTTCCTCTCAATACCAACCAATAGAAAACAATATTTTTTACAACATTATGGATTACAGACGAAACATTTGTTAATGAAACCCTTGGTTCAATATATAAATGAATATGCTTAAATTACTTATTGGCGACTGTTTTACCAGTGAAGGTCCAAGTGGTTTCTTCATCAGAGGTTCTCCTATATGGGGTGTCAAGGACCTTGGCAGCGGCTTTCCATTTAGCTTCGAAAAACAGGAAGGAACATGCCACCATTGACCCTTCTTTATACAAGAAAATCGTGTGACCCCTTTTTAAAACAAATTACCATTTTCCATATTTAAATTATGATTAAGCCGACACTTTCATCCAAAGTTTTTTTAGATATATATGTCATTGTCATTTCAGACATATCGACTGGATAGTGGGTGTAACACGGGGACCTTTGACCTGAATCCAACACCATGACGCCTATCCAGACCCTCCGTGCCTTGAAGGCCGCTGAACGATTTTGGGTGATCATAATCTATTGTGTGATTATTTCTGACTCAATATTGCGCGATTGCGATATTTTTACATTAGAGTTTTTTAGAAGTTTATATAAGTTCCTTAGATGCCCTGGTCTTTATTCACTTTAAAAAGCCATTAAATCATTCGTTCTAGTATGAATCACAAAACATAAAAAACTGCTATTTCCTTTTAGCACGGCCAATGTGTTTGAGATTAATGCTATATATCACATCTTTATGAACTATTGCTCTTGTTAAGAGAATGATGAATCTATGATTCCAGTCATGAACTTAGTAACAATAGGCTCCAAAAATAAAAAATTATTAGGGTTCATGTTTTTTGTGTCTTTTTTTTTACATTCGTTCAAACTCTTTCCTTCCTTTGAGAACGACGTGACACGCTGACCGAGTAGTCAACTTCTTCTCTATTCTCCACTGAAGAACTGAAACATGCGTGATTGTGGCGGGAGGCTTGGACATGCCCAGCGGTCCACACAGATCCCCTCAGCTCAGGAACATCGGGGAGCCCGCCCAAGAGTCCGGCACCGCCTTCTGGGTTTATTTGGGTGACAAGAGATCATCCTGGGAGGCCATCACCTGCTCGATAACAGGAATGCTGCGGGAAGAACATGGAAATATAGAATGGTCACATTTATTACTTATTCTAAGGGTGATTTGCTGCCATCGTGCTAGGTTACAAAACCAAACTAAAAGAAATCATTCATTATCAATTACATTACGGTATATGTATCCAATATGATATTAGTATAGCTTAATTAATTCCCAGTAGGCCTGTAGCTGCAATTAGCCCCGCAACTTCATACAATTTTTTTCATTCATCAGAGTTATAAAGACCGCAGCAGATCTCTATTCATTACATTCACTGTTAAGGAGAATCAAGAAGAGCCCT
>OLKM01000627.1:200000-234082 GCA_900291075.1 Melanogrammus aeglefinus | reverse complement strand
AATGTAGGAAAAGATTACATTAATCAAGACTGCAGAGTCTCCCAGTGCTTGCCGTGCATTTGTGCATCCAGTGCTGGAAAGTGGCGGCGTTGTTGGGTGCAGAACTCAGACCCATGGGCAGGAGGAGTGTTCCTTTTCTTCCGCCTTCACAAAGAGACTTAACTGAATGTCCGCAGGTGGCCAGGTTGAGGCCCATGTTTTCAGAATCCTTGGAGCTTCTCGCAGTCCTTCATCTTCGGGAGTAGCCCCGCGCCCCCGGAGGAAGCTCCCTTGCCTCGCGAGGGGCTCTAGTTTAACAGCAAGCAGCAGAGAGCTCTGAGAGGCTACCTTAGGAAGTGGCCCTGAAGAATTGAAAGAGCTCATTCAGGTTATTGAACATGGGTGTGCCTGATACTTCTAGGGCTGGCTGACAATAGGGGAACTCTTTGATGGGGCATATACTGGGTGGGTGGCCAATTGTTCAGGTCTGGGGAAAACGTGTGGCAGTGGAAGGCCTTTCCGGGTACAGGTCTCCATAAAGTGAAACGATTTCTCATCCTTCTAGTCGTTCTGGTTCTGCCTTATGTTGAGAGTTCCCGGACCGCTGGAATGGAGCCAGAGAAGTCATTCCAAACTCTTCTCATGGGGAGCAGGAGCATGGCCTGTTCATGCTCCCGGCTGACCTGGTCCTCCTGTCCGTGGCTGGAAACCCCTTTGGTGGCTTCTACTGGGGAGACAGTCTTACGCTTTGTGTCTTGCCGCTTGGGTTTGAGCCTGCTCAAAAAACCAAATGAATTTTTCTTAATTGCAATATCTTCCATATTTTCATGTATGAGTGTTGGAATAAAAGCTTATCCATGAAGAAAAACAAACAAAAATAACAAAAGAACAACTGGATGTGTACCCAAATTAGCTAACCCCAACCTGTTTTTAACATAATCACGGTAAGGGCGCTCACTGTATTTGGTGAGAAATGGCATCCTTGAGGGAGGGTAGTCTGTCTTCCAGTTTTTCTTTGTTGCTGTTAATCACAAGTTTCAGACCTTTGAGCAGAGGCATTGGCCCCTGTAAGAGCCAGTGGCACTGCAGCTTTTGCTAGGGATGCCTCTTCGTCCAAGGTTCCTTGGCTCGATTCTTCGGGGGACTGGCGACTTCTTGCTCCTTGGTGGAGCCGACTTTTGCTTTCGAGCCCTGCTCTTTTCGCCACGGCTGGTACTGCGAGCTCCTGGCCCTTATGCCCTACCTGGCTTTTTCCCACGAGTGTGGCTTTCGCTCAGGACTTTTTTGCTCCGGGCACGACTGTTTGCCACGGCTCCGGCTGCGTGCACAGGCTTTTTACTTCGGGCAACGGCTTTTACTTCGGGCAGGCTTTTGCTTCGGGCGCGGACTTTTGGCCCTCTTGTCCCGTTTGCGACTGCGGCTTACGGCTCCGCGACTTGGCGCTTGCTGGACTCAGAAATCCGAGGCAACCCCTGCCTTTTTATGATGCTTGATGAATCAATGCCTCACCGCTAAGTTGAAGGCCATGTTCCTTTTGAGATACTCTGGTAAAGGCTTGTTTTGCTGCAATGCATCTCAGGAACTCTTCTTTCTTCCGGCGCGCTCGCTGTGATTAACATATTTAAAAAAAGAGAATAATGAATAAGAAGGCGATGTTAATCACCTTGTGTAAGTAAATAGTGTAAGTATATTTGTCAAAATTGTTTTCACATTCACTATGCAGAAGTGGTCTCCACTCTCCAGTAGGTGTGATAAACCAGCCATGACAATGTGGGTGCCAACTAATATGAACCTTTGGTTGCATGTGTGCAAATTTACATGCCAAGGCCATCCATTTCTGGGGGATTAGGGACAGTTTACCATTTTTTTGGAAGATAATCTTGAGGTAATGAAATTATGGAATACACTGTCCTGTCGAAGACCACAGTCCGCTTTCCGATGAGATGTTAAACCAAGGTCGGACTCCCTGTGGTCAACTAAGAGATTCCATGAAACTCATCCGCAAAGGGTAGGTGGGACACACGCAACCACGCACACGCACACGCACGCACGCAACGCACGCGGGGGGTACCTTGCCACTAAATAAACTCCCTTTCAGATACTAATTTGCCGTGAATTGCATTGCATCAATGTGCTGGTGTGTTTGAAGATCCAGACGGGAAACCGGTCAGCTGACCACAGGCTCAGGAAACGGGCTGGCCATTCAGCCAATTAGAGGGTAAATAACATATCAAAAATATATTTAATTTTTTTTTTTGTTCCGCATATTCTGTTGTTTTCTATTATCGCAAAACATCAGTTCAAACAGCTTCTCAGATCAACGTTTGTATCACCAAGAGGAGCATTGTGTTCAGCAGAGCCCCATGAAAACAAGGGCAAAGAAATCGTATTTAACAGTTGTACGGACCTGTTATCTTTTAGGAGGGGCCTCTCCAAACTCGATGCATACACCCCACATTGGGTGGGTCGTTGCTGAGCCATGTTTGGAGGGATGGGGGGTGGGTGGCTCAGAGTCCATCCCTGTTACTGCGGTCTATGGGGAAGCTGCTCAAATGGATCGGAGTCCTGGGGTGGGAAGTAATTATAATTCACGTAAATGGCAGACCACGCAGACTGCTCATGGGCCTCTTCTGTGAAATTTACCTGGTCTTTTCCGTAGCGTTTTACCAGTGCAGAGCTGTTCAGATTAACCTAAAAATTGTGCAGATCAAAATTTTAAGCCTACATAGATGACTAACAGGGATAGCATTTTATACAAAGTAAAATCTTCTTAATATTTAAAGTAGTATTTTAAAAACGACCTACCTTAAGGCAATCCTTGTTTATCAATGTTCGCAACCACTTGCTCCTCAACTGAAAGGGTGCACTTTCTACTCCCCAACATAATTGTTCTTTTGACTTTGACTTCATGATGGTCCCGTCTTACGTTCAAAGTCAGTATTTGGGAATGAACAGCTATTAACTCTGCTCTATTATATACGCATGTTGTGTGTGCGTTGCGTGCGTGCGTGGCGTGCTAACGTGCAGCTATGTATGTGGTATATGGGATTTTCTAATGTTTGGGGGCACTGATCGTAAGGAGCCCTGCCTTTGCCCATAATGCGCAGAGTAACACAGAGCCAAATTATAGGTTGCAAAACAGAAATAATCCATGATTATTCGTTATATTAGTACAGTAAAGCCAACTGCATTTCTATATGTTGCTGAATACGGTCCGACGTGCGAATGCACGCGCGCAGAGCGATCAGTGGGGCGTGGCTTTGTGATTCTTGATTGGAATGGAGGGGAGGGTGTGCAATTCGAAAAATGAGAATGTTAGTGCAGTAAACCAGCCGCCGGGATTGTACCTTTAAAGGCTAGCCGATAGGCTCTACGTCACCATCCATGTTAACGCGGGCTTTTAAATCTAACGTGCGTGTGTAGCTGTGTTGCCGCGCGCTCTTCTCCGTCTACTCCTCTTCTGTCCTCTATACAGCCTTCACACACATAAAGATATTTTATAAATGTCAACCGATCTTTATCTGTGAGATGCACACCACACACATGAAATAACAAATCTGTGATGTTAATCAGTTTGATCGTATGTGTGAAAGTGTCCGCATATTCCGAAACACAGCACACAACACACATTAAGATTTGGTCAATGGGACTCCCCGATTGTCGGCTTCCCCGAGCCACACAAAGACGATTGAAGACCACAACTTTATGTCCACTTCGCCGACAATCGTAAATTGAACATGTTTAATATTTACGATTGTCGGCGCCGACTGATTTCGGAGCCGATTGTCGCCGAATTTCACTCTTAACACCACCACACCTACAAGAGAGATTCTTATAAAATAATCTTAAGAGCTTAAGATAATCGCGGCGATGTCTGTCCGTGTTCGGATGGGGGAAAATCGGGGCAAAATCAGCCCGATTGTCTTTATGTTGTGTGCCAGGCATTATGTTAATTTTCTGCTAATGAATGAAGTTCAAGGCCATATCTAATGATATTATTGCCTATTGGTTAAATTAGTTTCTCTTACCGCGCCATTCACTGTCTATACTACGATAATTATGTCTGAATGATGACCGATAGAATGGTTTGACGTTTGGTGTTTCTGATCTGGTGGGAGGAAGGAGCTGCTGCGCAAGTTCTGTGCGCGATATGCCTACTTCTCAAACTTGCTCCGGAATTTCCTAGGCCAGCCTATTCCCTACGCATTATTTAGAATTGTGTTTTAAAACAACTAGATTTGCAATGGAAAAGTTGTAAATGAGTAGGACAATGATTGCTCGTGATGGACTAAGGCAGACGGCAAAAATCGGCGCTGGAGCTGATCTGCTGCGCAGAACTCCAGACCCGGTGTTGTGCCGAAAAACGAATGTTCCTGCCAGAAAACGACTGACCCCCGTCGGGAACGCCCATCGGGGTGGTACCTACACGCCCTCCGGTGTGTTACTGCTACTCTCTCCACAGAAACAAAGACCGCCTCCGACGGGAATGACCGTCGTTATTATTACTACTACTTATTTATTATGTCATCTACAACGGCAGCAGCAGCAATAACTACACAACAACATAAAAGCATACCGCCAAAATTAATCCCTGATGGTTAATTGAAAGACCAATTTGTTAGCCGTACGACAGGAACGACAGACTACTCCTCATATACAACGTATCCATGCAGTTCTGCTGTGGCGCTGGTGGCCAGCGGGTGGGCGTTCCCGTCGGAGGGGCTCTGGTTTGTTTGCTGGAGAGAGTTAGGTACCAGCCCCGATGGGCGTTCCCACTGGGGTCATGTCGTTTTCCTAGGCAGTCGTTTTGTTTCGGCACAACACCTTATGTGTGCGGGATCCGCCCCGGACAGCCCCGCCCAATTTAACGTCTGTAATATATAGTATGTATAAATATATTAAAAAAACAATAAATAACAAAAAAAGCAACCGTAAATGGTACTAATAATTGGCATAATTTCTTTTCGGTGTTCTGGTTTTCGGCCTTGGTTTTCCTCTTTTTTCGGTTTCGGCCAAGAATTTTTCATTTCGGTGCATCCCTAGTATAGAACAATGTAACTTTTGATTTTTTTTGCTTTTTGCACCGCAATGTGTTCCAGTTGGGTCGTCTTTATAATTAAAATGCAAAAACTAAATTAAACACCATCGGATGACCATCTACACATCGTTGAAAAGAAGGTTTAAACTTAATGTGTAGACAATAAGTAGGCTTACAATAAAAGATAAAATGGGAAATGTGTCCTTTACTGGGGTGAATCTGTTTTGTGCATATATCAATAATAGATATCAACATTGATTGTGGTCACCGAAGAGAACGTGATTTTGTATGTAAAAAATGGATGCTTTGAATGTTCTCCAGTAAAGGAAGTAAAATAGATGATTGGTTCATCCATGCAACAGAACATGTACACGTTGTTGTATACACTATTGCAGCGTCAGATCGGTGCTTCCTTAATATTTTCCATAAGATTGAAGACTTAAACTTATGGTAGTATCTCCAAACCAAAGCAGAATGATGATTGTTACAAGTTGTATACCCCCTACTGCCAAATCCTGTCTCAACATTGACTTTCGAGATGGAACATGGTGATCACCCCAATTAAAAAAGCTGAACACCGGACATTAACGGGGATCATTTGTAGCGATGATGCCATGGACGTCGTCATCTTTTCTTTTTTTTTTAATTTAGGCGTCATTATGTTGTATTGTGTATTAATTATTGCTCACATGCTCACCAATGTTTACCAACGTTATATGTAGCTCACGTGGAGCTCAGCTGTATGCAAGATGATTTTAGGTAGGTGACTTGTTTTAGGGTACGTACATGCAGGTAATAATCTCGGGTGGTTCTTGGGATGAAGTTATTGTCCGAACTTGATGCTGCAAAAGGTCCACACGCTCTGGGTGGGAAGTGCCGAGGAGCCTCCGACCTGAGCCCCCGAAAATTGGCTCCATTCGGGGGTCCGCGAACCGGCGGAGGACCGGGAAAACCACGGTACATGTTGTCAGTATTACGCTACTACGTCCACGATTAAGTTATTGAAGCACGCAAAGTCAAATGTATTCAGTTATTATGGCTAGGCTAGCTGTTAGCAATTTGTCTGGTTCACCATTTCATTCACCGGAAACTCGACTGAACGAACGAACGAGTTTCCGGTAGCACTAACTCCACTGAGTCTGACTGACTCGGCTGAGAACCTTGCATTCCATGATGCGATTCACCGCTACCGGAAACTAGGCTGATTCGCGAACGACTCGACTGAACTGGGAGGAAACTCGACTGAACTTGCGAATCGTTTGTTCGTTTAGCCTGGTTTCCGGTAGCGGTAAATCGCATCATGGAATGTACGCCATTGCACGGTTCTCATCTGAGTCAGTCAGCTGAACCAGAATCATTTAATCCACCAGTCGTGTCTGATTACCACAGCGGAAGACAAGACCAACCGCCGGTAGTCTTTCAAAGTAAAAGCTCAGATATAATTTTTTATATTTCCTTCATATTTTATTGTCAATCTTTTATTGTCAATCCTTATTTTATAGAGCTCGTTTCATAAATACAATTACACATATATAAAAATATATATATGCACATTAGACACAACAGCAAGAGAGAAAACTTTTAAAGTAAATATTTATTTACATCTTTCTAAAATAACGATTATATTAATAATTGATCTATTTAATATTAAATAAGTGCAAACAAAATGGTTCATTTTCACACTTTATTGCTCATTTCATTCAAAAACTACCACACTTCCCCACATCCAAAATAGTATTTACATTTTTTTTCTTCCATAGTCAGTAACATTTGGAAAACATTAAATAACGGAAAAAAACTGTCGAATCCCCTAAAATAAAAATATTTTGATTTGTAATAAGT
This sequence comes from Melanogrammus aeglefinus, assembly GCA_900291075.1. Classification (NCBI taxonomy): domain Eukaryota; kingdom Metazoa; phylum Chordata; class Actinopteri; order Gadiformes; family Gadidae; genus Melanogrammus; species Melanogrammus aeglefinus. Next base: position 227,223 of record OLKM01000627.1, on the reverse strand, counting down.
AGGCGATTGGACTGTCCGATACTGCCAACGTTGACATGTCATACAAAATGCATATGATCAACCTTTGAACATGGCATTGTTCTTCCCTTTCCAAACAAATCTCAAAGATAAGGCTGACTTAGTGTGAGGCTGAGGTCATGATAGCAGAGTGCAACTAGAACCATGTTTTGGCAGATTCTTCATGTGGAGAAAGCACACCACACTACCCAGTATTGTGAAGATAACCCTCCACAAGATGCTCAGTAGTTGTTCCCGGTCCCACAAAAGGCTTCGTGAGTGGATTATTTACCACATTATGAGCAGCTGTGCATTCAAACTCTTGACAACTTTGTTTGTTTATTTATATTCACTCCGAGGAGGCCTTTCACACCATGAGCTGTGCAGTTCTAAACAGCTTCCTCAGCTGGTGTAATTTCGGCCTTGACTGAAGCCAGACTGGCCATACTGCTGCCCACCCTGTTGAAAGAACTGTTCAAATTGTCCGCCTTGGTTCACATTCTGTCCACCTCGCCCCCCCCAGCCTCCTCCTCCTCCACCACCACCAGCTCCTCGAGGACCACCCCTCCCCCTACCACCACCTCCTCCTCCTCCTCCTCCTCGTCCACCCCGGCCACTGCCTCTCTCCTGGTGCCGACCTCCATCTTGGTGTTGGTGGTTGTCGTAGTAACCGCCCGCTCCTCCTTGGTAGGCCGGCTCCTGGTGGCCTCCTTGGTAGCCTCCTCCTCCTCCTCCATAGCCTCCTCGGGGGCCACCACCCTGCTGGCTGCCATCTTGATAGTGACCTTGGTTGTAGCCCCCCCTTCCTCCCCCACTGCCTCCGTCCCTACCCCCCCCTACCACCAACACGGCCTCCTCTGTCTCTGTCCCCGTAGCCCCCTCCTCCTCCTCCCCCCCTTTCGTAGCCTCCGCGCCCCCCCTGGTCATAGCCCCCCCTGCCCCCCCGACCACCACCTGAACCTCCATAGCTTCCCCCTCCACTCTGGGGCCCGTCCTGACGCTTCTGCCAAGATGGCATCTCTGGGGGAGGGGCCTCGATCTCACAGGGTCGACCCCCCCGGTCCGGCACACGACCCATCAGGACCTGGAGAAATAATCAACAAAGACCAATCATCAATCACTTCAGTCAAAGATAAAACGTACCTTATTGCTCCCAGACGGGGAATTTGGGTCAGACCAGAAAGTACAGGACACAGAAAGGAGTTCATATGGGGTGATTAGCAATAGATACACCATCAACTTTAAAACTATTCGTTTATCAGGGCATGGACCCCATTGACAGCAGCTTCCTTGTCACGGCACTCTAAAGTGCAATGTGTATGATTATAAAACATGAATAAACTTTTAAAATGTTAATTTAACTACAATTATCCAAGACGTCTTATGCCACGTTTCCGCTGCAGGGTGCGGTACGGTTCGCCTCGGTCCAGTAGGGAGGGGGCGGTATAGCCCAGCTCAGTTCCGAGGTCGCGTTTCCACCGCCGACAGCACCCTTTATGGTAGACCGGGTGTCGATCACCGCGGCAGCTACGTAAACATCGTAACATCATAGCAGCGCAGAGGAGAATGCAGAGGAACGTCTCCACCTCCATGTTCGCCCAAGCAAGCGTTTTACGCGACATGTTCTCAGCGTTCAACCGTCAAACTCAGTGCAGTGCAGTCTGGGGTGAACTGCAGCATGGAGGAGAAAGTGATTGTTGCAGTTTGCGATTCCCGGAGCTCTATATATAATAGTATATATAATATATATATATATAATATCACGGCCAAAAGCTCTGTGCGCCTACGGATGGCCGTAGCGTGAGGAGCTCTCATAGGGATTGGGCTTCTCCGGGTTTGTTTACCGGCGTTGCTATGGTTTCCCGTCTTGTGTGTTCCAACAGTTTATTAGGTAGGCCCATAATAAATCTCTGTCTAATCAATACTTCATTCACTGCCTCTTCCGTGGTCATTACAATATTATGAATAGACTGCGTGGTGTCCTCCGACGTCTCTCCCTCTTCCACAAAAGGTAAAGACAAGGCAATGGTGGTTATCGTGTTGTTGTGCAACAAATTCAACAAAACTTGCACAGCGTCAGATTATGATTTGTGGCACGACAAAACTTCGGCGACAACGCGAACGGGCGACAAATGTCACGTTTGGTGTGAACGCAGGCTACTGTTTGTTTTATCCCCAAGTCACCCAGAAGTGACGATTCTGTCGACCAATCAACAGAGGGGGTGTGTAGCTCGAATTTTCTGGCACCCTTTCAGGCGTCTCAGTGCCCCAACGGAGGAGTACTGAAGACGAGGGCAAAACGAGTACGGCTCAGTCCGGGTCACGCCCACTTTTGGCGGTGGAAACGCAATCCTTACCGCACTTTTGCGAACCGAACCGCACCCTGCAGTGGAAACGCGGCATTAGTATCAAGTTAAGAGCTCTTTACTTAGACCAGCAGCTAGCCCAGCTAACGCCAGCCGGCCAGCGGTCTTGTAGAACCACTTTGTACCTCGAGAGGCGTTTGTCGTTGCTATTAAAGCTTCCAGTAAATCAGACCGTCCAACATGAGAGGAACCCGAGCGCTACCCAGAGGCCATTGTTGTCAATCTCATGTCAAAAGTACACTGGAAAATGTCATGCTGGCTCTAACTTATGGGATCACTGTAAACAGTAAGCTTTACGCTATATTCAGCAGGGTGATGCTTTTGGGTGGAGAGGGAAGTGGGAGGGACTAAAACATTTGGGAGGGAATGTGCCTTTCCTCGTTCCTCCAATAGGGGTAGACAAACCACAATTTATTTGTTATGAGCTGAGCAAAATTTGGTTGAGGACTCATCCGACTGTTGGCCAGTTATTTTTAATCTGTTATTGAGAATCAAATGATTTCCAAAAGACAGACGTATGGGATCATTTTTTACCTTATTAATGGCACAAGCCGTCTTCTCCCGTATCTTGCCACTGCTGGTACGGTGTATCTTGGACAGATCTTCCCTGGCAGCGAACAGGTGGCCAACCGACACCTTGCTATGGAAGCTGAGAGCGGTGCGAAGAGGGTGGTACACCTTCTTCATCCTCTCTGCATGGTTCTGAAACAAACATGTCATCCATGGTTCAACCCATGAAACAAACATAAACATAATACCAACACAAAAACAAACATTATACATGGTCATTATCCATCCGTCGGTACATGTTACTCGAATAAAGATTTGTAAAACATTATCATCTTGGTTTTGAAAAGCCTCGTTTCGTAGGCTGTCCATGGATGTAACATGGTACAATAACTCCTGTTCTTCACAAAGAGTGGTTGGTTTGAGGAGCAGATGAGCTTGCAGCAGCGGCCACCGACACCATTTTGCCTTGTGTGTTCAACTCCATTATCAATCAATGGCAGCAAACAGCACCTACTAGTGGTCATAGCAGTTGATGCAGCAGCACTTCTGGGTAATAAGCTAAATGGTTTCTGGGGGTACCTTGGCTCTTTCGGACCAACCGAAGGACTGAACGGTAACGTCAAGTCGTTTCAGCAGCATCTTCCGTCTCACTTCGTACTCATTCACCAGCGCTTGGTTTAGGCCTTCAACTTTGTCCTTAAAAAAATACAAATAAAACGTAATTTAGAAGGCATTCGCTTCTGCAAATTCTGTTTGTCCATTTCCTCTCAATACCAACCATAGAAAACAATATTTTTTAACTATTATGGATTACAGACAGAAACATTTGTTAATGAAACCCCTGGGTTCAATATATAAATGAATTGCTTATTACTTATTGGACTGTTTACCCAGTGAAAAGGTCCAAGTGGTTTCTTCATCAGAGGGTCTCCTATATGGGTGTCAGGGACCTTGGCAGCGGCTTCCTTTAGCTGAAAAACAGGAGGAAACATGCCACACATTAACCCTTCTTATACAAGAAATCGTGACCCCTTTTAAAACAAATTACCATTTCCATATTTAAATATTTATTAAGCCGACACTTTCATCCAAAGTTTTTTTAGATATATGTCATTGTCATTCAGACTATCGACTGGATAGTGGGGTGTAAACCCGGGACCTTTGACCTGGAATCCAACACCATGACCCCTACCAGACCCTCCTGCCTTGAAGGCTGAACGATTTGGGGACATAATCTATTTGTGATTATTTTGACCAATATTGCGATTGCGATTCAACATAGAGTTTTTTAAATTTATTAAGTTCCTTATGCCCTGTTTTATTCACTAAAAAAGCCATAAATCATTCCTTAGTATGAACAACAAAACATAAAAACTGCTATTTCCTTTAGGCCAGGCCAATGTGTTGAGATTAATCTATATAACATCTTTATTGAACTATTGCATTGTTAGAGAAAAATGAATCGTACTGATCTCCAGTCATTAACGGTAACAAATCACCAAAATAAAAATTATTAGGGGTCATGTTTTTTTGTTTTTTTTTACATCGTTCAACTCTTTCCTTCCATTTGAGACACAGACGTGACCGAGTAGCTCACCTTCTTCTCTATTCCACTGAAGAAACTGGAACATGGTGATGTTGGCGGGAGGCTTGGACATGCCCAGGGTCACACAGATCCCCTTCAGCTCCAGGAACATCGGGGAGCCAGCCCAAGAGTCCGGCACCGCCTTCTGGGGCTTGGTGACAAGGATCATCCTGGAGGCCTCCAGCTCCGATACCAGGAATGCTGCGGGAAGAACATGGAATACAAGAATGGTCACATTATTTTATTCTAAGGGTGTTTGCTGCCATCTGCTGGTTACAAAACCAACAAAGAAATCAAATTATCAAATACATTACGGTAATGTATCCAATATATTAGTAGCTTAATTAATTCCAGTTGTAGCTGAATTAAGCCCCGCAACTCATACAATTTTTTTTCATTCATTCAGAGTTATAAAGACCCAGCAGATCTCTAATCCATTCATTCACTGTTATAGAGAGATCAAGAAGAGCCCTCAACTAATTCTGGATCAAAGAGAGGTCCAACAGTCAATTCATTAAATGCATCCATTCCTTCATGTTTAAAAATGCACTGAAGATCTAACACTAAATACATCATGCATGCTAAAATACAGCTCTCCTTACTCAGCAGGAGGCAGCAGTTGGTCTTGTTAAGCAGTCTCTGGGAGACGTCTCCAGAGGTGAGGACAGCGTAGGGGCAGGTCAGCTCAGTCAGAAGACCACTCATCTCAAGCTGGAAGCCCTCTGCCTCACTGGGACCTGGAGGGGAAGAGAAAAGTGTTCATCAGAGATCCTCAACTGTAGTAGTCTTTGGAATGAAGGCAAAGTATTCCTTTTCAGGCCTAGCATATTTTAATCGTTGATGAACTTGGCTCTTACTCTGAGGACACTAAGTGTAGGATGGGTAGGTAGAAAGATTGCATTAATGAGGTCATTACCATTTGGATTATATTTTTTGTGATGTAAATGTATTGTAAAAGAGCATTTCAGCTTTGGCAATATCTACATAATGACCTGGCTGAAGACATTTCAGAACTTTAAATGTGAGTATGGTAGGATGGTATACATGTACAATTGCCAATCTTATTATATTAATTATGAGGCAATTTATTATTTTTTTGTATAGCAATTGTCATTGAAGAAGCCTTATGGATTAAATACACATTTCAGACTAATGAAAACTACTAGAGCCTTGGCTTATGAAGACTATAACCCAGAGAGTGAGGACCAGGCTGTGTGCTGAGACTCCAAGTGTCTTACAGTTGGTGGCGTGGACGTTCTCCTCCAGTTTACAGTAGAGCCTGAGCTCGGAGACGATCCAGGCACAGACTTTGGTGAACTCAGGGGAAGCTGCTCCACCTTTAACAGCTGCCTCCAGAGCTCCATCTTCCAGGAGAGGACCTTGATACCTAGAAAAACCCACAGTGCACTTTAGACATCAACGTGTTGTTTGGCTACGTGGACACAGCTACCTTTGTCGCTGGACCCACCTTAACTGCGGTTAGCTTGCCTCCTATTCCAGGGCTTGAAACGCTTATGTTGGTAATTATATTCAATTTACTCTTAAGACTCGATAAATGCTATGGCAGTGAAGTATTAGCCTTGATCGCAGTCAACTCCTGTCACATGGTGAGGGTTGAGACACTAGGCTTAGCTTACATTTGTTCCGGGCTGGCATTCATACTTTTGCCACGCAATACAAACCATTTGCAACACAGCTTGGTACTTGACCATCGGTAGACGGATCGTTCATTAGCAGCTGACAGTGCTTTGTCATGCTTACCATGGCTCACACATTACAGCACGTCGCATTATTGATGTAATCCAATCAAATCCTAAACGTAATGATGATTTCAATGAGACCACATTTTCTCTAATTTATAATGGAGGTGGCGTTAGCAAAATGTATTACAAACTGCTAAATAAGTATCCGCTGAATGACATGCATAGCGGTTTGTTGTTTCCTCACCCTAGATCCTCCAGGGAGTCAACGATGTCCGTCTCCATCTCACGATATAATACTGATAATATTTTGCTAATAATTACAGCAGAATATTGAAGATCATGTAATGTGTGTGGACTTCGAGCGGCTCAGGTGGGGGAACAGAAGCAGCTCAGCTGGCATGCAGGGGTCCTCGCCTTCTTTTTCTACCTCACGTGGTGCTTGAGGCTGTCCAAGATAATGCCGGTACAAATCGGACTTGAGTTTATTACATGTGCAGTACGGAGCATGGGCCCATCGTCCTTCGGTCTTCATCACAATGCATCTTTATGATTAAAAAAAAAACATCAATACAAAATAGTGGTAATCGAATGTTCTTAGTTATGGAACAATGTTAGGTACCCAATTTGCAGGCTGCCCAACTCTACCACTAGACGGTGCTGTCAGACCATTTGTCGTCGATGAACGTTTCTATTCATGCCTTCTGTTTCATTTCTCGCTAATTTGATCCTCTCGCCATATAGTATGAAGATTTTGCTTAGGTCTACTGCAGGTGCAGGTTTCAATGCTTTAATGTTGCACAACATACACATCATCACGCTCGATAGGCAGGTTCAATAAATATCTTTAATTGAAATTTTTGAAACAGCATAGAGATGCCACATCTTTAGAAAGTGATTCCTAGAAATTGAGTAATAGGATACTTAAATGGCTTCATTGAGGCCATTGAAAGAAAAACTCACATAAAGCAAAAAAAAGAATATAAAAACGACTTAAAACAGGATAATGATGTGTTTATGGCTCAACAGATGAAGAGGAAAAGCCTACTGTAATTTCAAAGTTCAAAAAAATTTATGGACCATAAAAAAAAATATATCCTGCCTACTTTAAATAACACTTCACTTGCAGGCTATATTTCTGTAGCAAAAAAAAAAAAAAAAAGGCCTTTGATATGGGTCAATTGAATATGAACACATAGTTCAGGTCTGATTCAGCGGTAGAGGTGCAATAGACAAATACAAGGCGGTTTAATTGTCATTATTCCAAATTGTAGTAGGCCTACAGTCTCGTTCATTTTCTCTCAATACTATTGCAGTTAGTTGTTTTTTGAGTGGTATACCATTGGATTGGCTCTGTCTTCTTTTGCGTGATACAATTGAATCTTCTGCAAATTTATCTCTGGCTGCAAGGGCTAAGAAGCTTTTCCGATGTGGGCGCATCAATGTTTTCAGTTAAAAAGAAAGGGAACAAGAGGTTGATCAGATGAATACCAATTAGTGAATACTGTCAGCAGAATCTCCAATGGCTCCAGATCAGTACTTTTTTTGGTGAATTTTACAAACATTTAAACAGTGAAATATTTTTTCTAGATTATACATGCATTCTGTAGTGAAATTCATTGGGATTAATATCTGCGTTGCATCTTTGTTATAGATTAAACTGTTGTTTTCTTCAGTGTTTTTTCCTCCACTGGGTTCGAGCATTATCATAGAACAACGCAGCCCAAACTTTCCAGAATAAAAAAATCTGTATAACAGCAGGTTTAGGTAAACAGCTTGTTTGATGATGTATAAACGACTAAACAACGGAAAAAAATATGATATTTAAAGATATTTAAACTAAAATTTGAAATATACAACACATCAATACATCCAATTGTTGCTGTTTTTCGAAATCATTCACAGTAACAACAAAGAACAGATATAATTTTAACAAAGAAAATCCAAAATCCATTCTTTGTGACATCTTATTAATCTCAGAGGAAAGTCTTGTCGGTTATAAAATAAATACACAAATAAGTTATAGCTTGGTGAAATGCATCCCACTACTTTTCGGTTTTAGGGGGTTTGTAATTTGTGAATAGATGTGTTGTCTGTTTTCCTAATGGCAGTTGGTAAATGGCAAAAAAAAATACAATCAGTTTCCATAAATTATTCAAGGTGAACATACTTAACAGATCTTTTGATGTTATAGTGGTGATGAATTGAACATCACTTAATTTTCTGGAAATTGCATCTGTGGGTTGGAATGTGCATACAAATGTATGTATACATACATTGATATGTCTGTGTATGTCAGTATATCCATGTCAAAGTTAAAAGATACCTTAAACTAAACAAGTTAAAAAAAAAGGTCTGAAAAAAATCAGGCAATACTTTAATACAAATCATATACAAACACCATTTTCTGTCAATTCAAACCACATAAATATTAAATTATAAAACAAGCCCTTTATACCAATCATGAGGACAATAAAGCAGCACTAAGCAGTGTTTCAGACGAAGAGATTTTCTACAGAAAACAACAAATGTATATTTTGTTAATACATTTTAACTAGGTACACCTACTGGAGAGTTGTAGAACAAGCCAGGTCCCTTTGAAAGATAACAATCATAAAAATAAATAATGTATATTTCCAACAACATTCTGTGGGAACCACTTATTGTTCCTTTAAAATGCCATTCCCCAGAAATACCTTTAGAAGTTCATTTAAACTTTGCTCGATGTGTTTCCTGCATGATTTCCAGTTCAGTTGCTAAGGCAAGTAGCCTAACCTAAAGGGGCTTGCACCCTTCCCCAATAAGCACCAACAAACGCCAACACTGTGCCAAACCCATTTGTGGCGGTTGGCTGTTGTCATTTACATGTTTAATGTCATTTTCATTTACATTGTCAAATGGCCGTTGGCCAACCTCGGCCAACATTCAATAGTTGGGTGTGGTTTTTGTTGGGTCAATGTGCAAGCCCCAACTAATTTAAGATGTCTACTTTTTCTCTGGTCTTAACTTTCCCCTCACTGTGAATAAAGAGTCAAACACTTGTAACTATCCTGTTGTGCTTCACGGTCAACTTCCTCTCTGCAGTTCACACTAACCCATATCTAACCTATCTTGTCTTTGATGACCACCTTTCCATGTAATATCAAACCTGGAGCTGATGTAGTAAAAACATCTGGCTGTCTCCTCTTTCAACCATCTCGACTTCCCTTCCACTGTGAACATTGAAACCGAAAGACCCTACCCACCACTTCCTACTTGGCCAGAAGAACACAAACGTGCTTCTGTATGAGTTATAGCACAACCTTGCTCTGTACAACATGAAGGTACCTCCATACTGAAGAGACAGATACGTCACAAACTGGCACTTTCGGGATAGTCAGTAGCAGCCATTTCTTCAGAGAGACAGACGGTTTTTCCAAGACCGCACATGAACAAATGCACCAACCTTTGATTCCTGGTCACTTTTCTGTGGTCTCTTTGCCCTAGGAGCGGCAAAAAACAATAACTCAAACATCCTCTCCTTCTCTTCACTGTCCATACTTTTCAAAACAACCGTCTTATTGAGCCAGTCAAACGAAGCCAATGCCTGGAAACCAATTACGACCCAACCTTAACCACAACCTTAAACAAACCCTTAAGCTGTTCTTTGTTCCAGGGAGAGTTTGTATACAAAACACAAGGTGCCAGGTTTAGATGCCACACATGTTTACTAGCTCTCATAGTTCAAAACCTTGTCATACTGGCTTCAAGCGTACTTGTGATCAGGTTCTGAAAAGGTGAAGTGTCATTTGGATAGAAAACAAACAAACAGAGACAAGTTGTCCTGTTGCTCATCAACTGATCCCTTGTCAGTACACAACAGTGTGGCTATCGCTGTAGACAAAGACAGAGAGAGAGAGAGAGAGAGAGAGAGAGAGAGAGAGAGAGAGAGAGATGAGAGTGAGAGAGAGGAGAGAGAGGAGAGAGAGAGAGAGAGAGAGAGAGAGAGAGAGAGAGAGAGAGAGAGAGAGAGAGAGAGAGAGGAGAGAGAGAGAAGAGAGAGAGAGAGAGAGAGAGAGAGAGAGAGAGAGAGAGAGAGAGAGAGAGAGAGAGAGACCTTCACCAGTGTTGCTGAGTCTGTATCTTCTTCAGGGGTCATATGAACATGGCTCCCCACATGTCTCTGTGTCCTGTGGTCCAGGGGACAGGGCCGGCTACAGGGGGTGGCGGAAGGGGGCCCGCAGGCACCTAAGCACCTCCCCCAGGGACGATAATTTCCCTGTACTGGAACCAGAAACCCTTCCACAGCTGGACCGGTGGCCAAGTCAACTGTCCTGGGGAGAGGATAACACAATTACACTTAGCTTTAGGAAGAAAAATGTAATAATAATAAAAATATTATTACATTTTATTATTACGAAACGTATTGAGCCATATTGGATTGTTGGTTCGGGATATCTCCTGGAATCTTTTCAGGGAAACCACAGCTGACATGATGTGAAATGCATTCTAAAAGCCAACAGGATGGGGACATTGAATGCGTAACTAACATTAATGCATTGAGTTGTCATGGTTTCCAAAGATTGTAGAAGGTGTGTGTAACGGGTTCGCAGGCGTTGATTGGGTCAAAACGGTGTCTGGGGAAGCAAGTTCGGAGTTGCAAACATTTTCCGAGCTAAAAGCGGTGGAGGACAACCGTCCCTACAGCAGCCTTACCTTTCCTCTGTTTGTGCTGATCCCGTTCTGAACGGCGTCCCTCCTCGACCCCCGGGGTCCTCCAGGTCCCTGCTGGGGGTCCAGACCCACACTCTGGGCAGGAGAGCCCTGGCGGGACCCACCGTCGTGGTTCTCCCAGCGGGCGAAGCCTTTGTTCTTGGACGTCTTGCGGTGGGGCCGGTACCTCATCTTGGGGAAGGTGTGGGAGCCGCTGTCGGCTGCGGGCCCCCAGCCGCGCTCCGCCCACAGGGGGTCCATCTGGGTGGCTTGGCTGATGGTGGCTCTCTGAAGGCGGACCGAGATGCGCTGGGCCGACCCGCTCATCAACGTGATGGACTGGGGGTCTGGAGCCAGGGGAGGCACCACTGGGAACTCAAAGACCTCGTCTTCGTCTGGGAAGAATGTGTTGAAGATTATATAGACCGACTTCCTACTTTGTGTCGCATTTAGATATTTAATTAATCAGCAATTTGGGATTAATATAAATATAAATATTCCGACAGGCATACTTAAAGACTGCAAACCTTTGGTTTGAAACACAGATTCTTGATCGTTTGATCGTCAGTAATGTGTATGGACGAGTCTCAATACCTTTCAATACCGTCATCAGCCCCTCATTAAGATTCCAACGAAACCCCATTCATTTCTGCATGTCCTGTATGTTTTATATTAACGCAAGCATTCATACTGGTTGGTGGAGTGCGATAAGAGGAATACCCTACCTTTGCAGGTAGCCAGTGTTGGGCTGCTGGGCATGGAGCAGTGGGTCAGCTCACTGGGAGAAACGTTGCCCAGTGACGAGGAGCGGAGCAGCTTCCTGCAGGCCAGGACTAGCAGCTCCCGACACTGTTTATGGCAGTTCACCCCACAGTCTAACACACAACAACACAATGCTGACTAACAACTTAATCAAACCAATTCAGGAAGGAATTCATACTTTTTGATCATCAATTCCTTTTTTTTCAGTTTGCTTTTTTTACATACACACGCGCACACAGACACACACACGCACACACACACACACACACACACACACACACACACACACACACACACACACACACACACACACACACACACACACACACACACACACACACACACACGCACACACACACACTGACACATAACACATATCTTTTACTACCTGCTACTTTAATAATAAAATCCTTGAGGGACTATGTAAATGTTAGCAGCTGCTGAAACTCCTGCAGTTCACTATGATTGAGAAAGTGAGTACTTTCCAAACTCATATATTTCTATGTATTCGGGGTTTTTTCATGGCGTTCCATCGAACGTGTCGGGGAAAAGGTCAACTAATATAAAATGCTTCCTTGGTTAGCGTACCTTTGCACTTGTAGCCCTGTTTGATGATTCCCCAGAGCTGGAAATAGAAAGAGGGAAACCAACATAAACAGGGAGTTTGAAGTAAATTCCTGGTCACAGCATGATATTCACAAGCTAACCGATAACAATAATAACAGCCATAAGACAGTCACAAGCAAGCCATGGCATGTGTTAAACAACTTTGACATTTACTAGTTGAAAGCAATGGCCCTAGGGACCATAATATGGCATGACACATAATATGGATAAATCATGGCAGGGCAGTCATTGGTTAGTGTGTGTCTCCCAGCTTAAAGGTTCAGGATTCGAACACCAATGTCCACAGGCATCTTTAAAAGAAATGTCCATCCCCTGCTGCTTCATTTATTCAATTTTGTCAATCATTTTTGATTCTAAATACTGTTCAGTACTTTCTACTTTGAGCAAGTACAATCGACAATCACCAATCCGAGCCATACCGATCATCAACCCTCTTCCCCCCCCCCCCCCCCTCTCCCTGACTGAGACGGCAGGCTCATTCTCGGGGCTAGTCGCCTGGTTGGTAGGAGTCTCGACTGGACCCACAATCTGAAAAGTCCTATTTTGTGATACAAGGTAACAAGTAGATCAAAGGAGATCAGAGTAGAACAATTTACGCACAAATCCAGCACAGTGTTCGCAGAAGGTGGGCTTCAGGTAGGTCATCTCCTGGAAGTTGTGGATGAACCCGGGGCCCATCTTGCACTGGAGCAGCGGGTTGGCCCTCAGGAAATATGCCATCATCTCATCCTTACTGATGAGTCCGTCCCTGAGCCACAGAGAACACATTCAACTTTGAGTAGAAAGTCCAAGTCCAAGTCAAAAGTGAAGACAAAAGAGAAAGTGACTGAATTCAGATGTCATTAAAAAGCAGGAAGGGGTGAGGGCATCTTGCTCTAAGAAGGCTAGAGATAAGCTGCAGACATTGGGAATCGAACCCAGTACCTTTCAGCTTGGAATCAGCCCCTCCAACAACTACACTACCCCAACCACTAGAGTCAAGACCTTTAAAGGTCTGCACTCACTGGTCTTTGTCGAGAACGTAGAAGGAGTCCAGGAAGGGGAAGTTAGCAGCGATACTTTCAAAGTCCTCCTGGGAGATATAGCCGTCTCGGTCGTGGTCGTAGTTCCTGAAAACAGACTTGAGAGAGATAAGATAGAGAAACATATGAATATATGTATGATGATCACTTCTTTGAGATGCTCCTTATACAGTACAGTTCATCCAAGCCCAATGCAGCACTTCGATTTAGTTGCAAACCTGCTATTTTGTCAAGTCGTCCGATTTAGTTTGAAATATACCAAGACCTAAACAATCTTTATAATTGTTTTCCGAGCCTGGCCTGCTGTGTTGTAGGGTCGGGCCAGAGAACAGATGTTATATGTATAAACTGTGTAGTGGTGTTGGGCCAGAGAACAGATGTTATATGTATAAACTGTGTAGTGGTGTTGGGCCAGAGAACAGATGTTATATGTTGGACTGTGTAGTGGTGTACATTCAGGCACTCACATCCACCACCTTCCGGATGTGTTTGTTGACAACGCAGGGGTCTGGTTTGGTGGTGACCCCAGATGCCCAGTCGAGGGGGGCAAGGCTCTTGTTGGGAGTGGTCGGAGAGTTTGACTGTATGGGAGAAACGTGAAACAAGGTCAAATCAACGAGTTGTAAACTCGGTCGAAACCATACGTCTGTGTCATGGTAGCCAGGGGCAGTTAATAGGGCAAACCTTTTTTATTGGAGTTCCCGTAGCAACTAGAGATGTGTGATGGTGTATGTCAGTGTGTTTTTAGATTTGTTTGTGATTGTGTTGGTTTTTGTGTATTTGTGCATGTTTGTGTATTATGTTTGTGCTGGATGTGTGTGCGTGTGTGTGTGTGTGTGTGTGTGTGTGTGTGTGTGTGTGTGTGTGTGTGTGTGTGTGTGTGTGTGTGTGTGTGTGTGTGTGTGTGTGTGTGTGTGTGTGTGTGTGTGTGTGTGTGTGTGTGTGTGTGTGTGTGTGTGTGTGTGTGTGTGTGTGTGTATGTGTGTGCATGTATGTTTAAATTCATTATGACTCAAGAGACACACTGCGTCTGAAGACTCAAAACAGAGACTCACCAACGACTTGGAGTTCCGTGGTTCCCGTAGCAACGAGAGCTCGTAAATCTCATCTTCGGTGTAATAAAGGTCCAGGGACAGCTGAGGAGAGATGAGAGACACCCCCGGTCATGATTAACTCAAACATCGGCATCGTAAATGCTTTCATTAACCATGTGTGTGTGTGTGTGTGTGTGTGTGTGTGTGTGTGTGTGTGTGTGTGTGTGTGTGTGTGTGTGTGTGTGTGTGTGTGTGTGTGTGTGTGTTGTGGTGTGGTGTGTGTGTGTGTGTGTGTGTGTGTGTGTGTGTGTGTCTGTGTGTCTGCGTATATGTGTACGTGTCTGTGTCTGTGTGTCTGCATATATGTGTACGTGTATGTGTCTGTGTGTGTGTGTGTGTGTGTGTGTGTGTGTGTGTGTGTGTGTGTGTGTGTGTGTGTGTGTGTGTGTGTGTGTGTGTGTGTGTGTGTGTGTGTGTGTGTGTGTGTGTGTGTGTGTGTGTGTGTGTGTGTGTGTGTGTGTTTGTATAGAGTAGATGGAAGACTTTTTCTGTTGTGTTCTGATGTAACTGTGTGCCTGGCGTGAGGGATGGTGAGGTCATGTCCTCTGTGTGTGTGTTTTGTAAAATGACTCCTGAATTAACCAACCAGAGGAAAGGGAAATGGGAGCACACACCTGGCTAATCCCCCCCCATCTGCTGCATGTGTTTTTTAAGCTGCTGGTTATAGCATCGTCTGATGTAGTATTTAGACTACTGGTTTAACCTCATGGCTGATTGGTGTTTCATTTAATAATCATTATTTTACTATTATTTCTTCTCAATAATAAGCCCCTTCAGGGCCTAATGCCTTTTTTAACTTTTTGCTTAAAGTGGAACAATCATGGTCATGAGTCTGGGATTCGAACACATTATATATATATATATAAAATGTATATATACACTCTTATATTACAAGCTGGCTGACGGGATGGCTCTTCTTGAATCTTTTTAGAAATGTACCAAAAATGTACTTATGTATCATTATGATATTTGTCTATATACTTCTATGTATGTGTCGATGTGTGTCTTTGTTTATGTCTATGGGTCTATGTGTGTGTCTACGTGCGTCTATATGTGGGTCTACATGTGTCTATGTCTGAGTGTCTATAAAGGTCTATGTGTGTCTATGTGTGTCTATCTGTGTCTATGCCTATGTTTGTGTCTACATGCCTCTGTGTATATACTATGTGTCTTTGTCCTATGTCCTTGTGTGTTTCCACCCATGTGTGTTTCCACCCATGCTCCCCACCGTCAGCAGGTAGATGAGGTCCATGTTGGGCTCCACCTGAGCCGCCGCCCCCTGTAGGGACACCAGCTCGTTGAAGGTGCCGTACAGCTGCTGCATCTTCACCAGGTTGACCTTGGCGCCGTCCTCCACCCAGTCTGGGAACACCACGTGCACGGCGATCAGGTCCTTCAGGTGCACGCCCAGGATGGGGATCTTGAAGCCGCGCGACTCGCCGAAGGCCTTGCGGTAGCCGCAGTAGTTGCTGTTGGAGGAGACCAGCTCCGTCATCTCACCCCACACCTGCAGCCAGAACCACAGCCGTCATGTTTACTGTGCTGCTGGTGTGTGTTTGTTTGTCTGTGTTGTGTGTGTTTATGTTTTCTATTTTTCCTGATGTTGTTTGTGTGGGTTTACTTCCATGTTTGTGTTTTGTTCATGCTCGTTCCTGTTTGTGTTCATTTAAGATTGTTTTTGTTTGTTTGTTTATGTTTGTGATTTTTAACATTCTTCTGTTGTTTTGTCTCTGTTCGTTTGTGTATGTTTTTTTAAGCTTGTGTTGTTGTCATCAAAGGGAGCAAGAGAGGAAGTAGGCAAGACGGGTCCATCATAGACTAACATCCACCCAGCGATCAATACGACCATGCTATCTCAATCTCCATCATTGATCTTGACTAAAGCTCTATAAGTTAATGACAGGATGGAGGCAGCCCTACTGGATCACTTAGGTGCTCTCAAACTATCCTGTCAGTCAGTCTCATGTTCCCTCAGTGGGTCAAGCCTTTCAATGTTTATCTTATTGGAGTCATCAGAGGCATGCTGGGCATGATGTCCGAAATTGACTTGGAGCTCTTTGGTTATCATAAACCTTTCTAAAATCTCCCTAGAATCTGGTCCTGACTTGGTTAGGAGGCTTTTATCTAAGTTGTACAGTGATTCCAGATACATGTTCTTAAGGAACCGGTAGGGATTAAATATCTAGTTTAAGGATGCCCACAGATTAGGCTGCATCAGGGAATCAAACCCAGAAACCTATCAGTTGAGAGTCAAACTCCTGCATTAACCCCTCTCCATGCTAAAATCGAAAATGTCTCTCAAGCAACTGCTGTTTCTGATGAGTTCAGATCATTCAGAGGTCTGAAGGCAAGGGTCACCTTGGTGACCTCAGGGGCCAGGTGGGAGTGCGTCTCCTTCAGCCTGGATATGGAGCTGTGGCTGAGGCCTCCCACCAGCGCCATCAGGGTGTTGAAGTTCTGCAGCTGGAGGAGCCTCTGTAGGATAGAGATAGTAAACCAAATCAACAAGACTCGTAATTGGTATGCAAGCAAGTTTTTTATAATAACAAAAAGATGCTTCATCAACTTAGGTCCAGATGTTCTTTACTGTAAGCAGGAAGTAAATGTGTTTAACCTTTGACCCTGTCCTTCATCTCCTTACCCTCTGCTAACATCTCCTCAACAGTGTTTTCAGATGAGACAGTTCCATATTTGCTAGGAGACTGCAGTAGCTAGGAAGCACATTAGCTAGGAAGTACATTTGGAGACAGTAGCTAGGAGACACCTAAGATTGGCATCTATATTCAGTGTCATTAGTCCTGGGAGGTCAGATCAGAGTCGTTTGAATTAGTCTTAAGGAGCTTGGGGTTTCAGCTCTACCATAACTATAGATATTAGCATTAAACTATTCTTGCTTGGTGAAGGACAAAGAACTAACGACTGAGGACTTTAAAACCTTTCAGACTACACTAAACCTTTGATAGGGCCAAAATCAAGCCACGTTCTTCCTCCTGTCCTTCCAGACGCACCGGCGGTTCCTACCTGAGCTACGTTGATGTACTTGGTGATGACCTCAGCACGGTGCTGTGGTGTTAGCTTACTAAGCACCATGAGCTGCACCCACTGGGAGACACCGTTGAACAGGGCGATGGAGCGCTCCAGGGTGGGGTTGTCCCTCAGGCACCCATGGGTGACGTAGCTCTGGTAGTCTGTGAACTAGAAGACCCACAACAACCATGACAACCTTAACTTAAATGTCAGTGCTAACGATAATCTATTTGCATTATTGTTATCGTTATCATTGTTCTGTTCTCCTGCTATAAAGGATGTCCTCTCTAGCATAAATAAAGAACATCTTATACCATCTGACTAGAACTTGAATGATATTTTCCAGACGTTTATTATCAGTCTGACCTTAACGCATTTTATGCGCGTGCATGTGTGTGTGTGTGTGTGTGTGTGTGTGTGTGTGTGTGTGTGTGTGTGTGTGTGTGTGTGTGTGTGTGTGTGTGTGTGTGTGTGTGTGTGTGTGTGTGTGTGTGTGTGTGTGTGTGTGTGTGTGTGTGTGTGTGTGTGTGTGTGTGTGTGTGTGCATGTCTGAGTGTTTGTGTGTCCCAACCAATTAACATACCCTTAATGTTCTCCTGACCTAGCTTCCTTTGCCAGCAAATGTGTGCGTCCTTGAGACAAGACCAACAGGAAATGTGGAAGAGGAAGTTGCCCATCAATAAAAATAAATAAAACACAGTCTAGTAGACACCGAAGCTGAATCCCAACACTGGAACAGCAAGTAATGCTCCCGTTTACATTCTCGAAACTTACTCATCAACCGCCAGTTGGTAAACGTCATTCGAGTATCAATGGTTTGATTTTAATTATTCTTTGGCTAGGTAATACAAATTGAAGGATGGATTTACTGGCTGTATCAGTGTGTTTCCCTACATGTGGGTTTTCATTTAAATGTTTTAAAGGTCTCTTAAAGGTTTTGTATATACAACCACACACTGCAAAATACCTCTATGGGTTGGTTGGGTTAAAACGATGTGCGTGTTTGTGTCAGTGTGAGTGTGAATGTGAGTGTAAGTGTGTGTGTGTGTGTGTGTGTGTGTGTGTGTGTGTGTGTTTGTGTGTGTGTGTGTGTGTGTGTGTGTGTGTGTGTGTGTGTGTGTGTGTGTGTGTGTGCGGTGTGTGTGTGTGTGTGTGCGTGCGTGTGGGCGGGCGCGTGCGTGCGTGTGTGTGTGTGTATGCGTGCGTGTGTATGTGTGTATGCCGGTGGAAGCTTCTCACATCTACAAGTGAGGAGGACATGTGAGAAGTCAATATCCAAATCAAATTCCCTGATTGGTCAACGTTGATACCATTGCTTTGTATAGGATTTATGTGGGGTGTGGCAGCACGGATGGAGATGTAAAGACATGTGAATAGACGTGTATTAAAATCTTCTTATATATTTCTGTAGAAAACAACAGTAAGAAGTTGGAATCCCAAACATTTCCACACCCAAACAAGCTGGGTAACCACTGGTGTACGTTTTCTCTACTCACGGATATCCTCCTGATAGACTTGAACTCGAGGAAGGTGAGGTGTTCGGCCAGCTCCATGGGCTCCAGGTGGTCGAACAGCAGAGACGCCTTGCCCTTCTTCACCTGCTTCTTCCTCTGGGTCAGCTTACGCATCCAGTCATACGAGGGACTGGAGGTAGGACAACCCCAGCAAGTCAACCAACACGGTTCCCAAGTGCCGATCAAGCGTTTAAGACCATCATTATTTTAATCGGTGCGTTTGAGCTGGCAGGTGTATGCATACGCGTCGGCATGTTAGATCTCTTGGAATGCTACTGTAGTTAAGCATGTACAGTATGTAGGATAATTTAGCGGGGAGGATGTTTAGCACATTAGGGTACTGAGGATGCTAGGGTACTTTGCATATTATAGTATGTAGGTAAACAAATATGCTGAGCATCCTAAAGTGCTAGGGACTACGTGGCATGCTAGGGAACTCAGCATGTTAGGGTTCCTACTAGGGGGCAAGTGTTAACGTGTTTAGCATTAAAGTTAACTTGGCCTATTTACCATTAAAAAGGGTTAAGGTCTGATTGAAGCTGGTGAGAGTGTTAACATGGTGGAGTACTTATACCGCGTTGGACTTACATGGTGGAGATGTCGATGAGTTTGTAGTGCTCCTTAAAGCCCAGCTCGGCTGCTAGGTCTCTGAGCTCCTCGGTCATCCGTATCAGACCCAGGTCCAGATTGAACTCTGCCGGAAACGTCACAATCCAGTATCTACACACATGCAAAAAGTATGTTGGATTTCAGGACATTTGATTGATCAAGAAGACAAGACGTGGGCACACAATTTTGGATGAGTATGGTAATAAAGAAGCAGAAGTGTCTGTATTGTCTTAGTAGACAGGGTAGTAGGGCGAACCACAAAAATAGAATATTCCGCAGTGCAATGAAACAATCCCATTCTTCATGGAAGACATGCTCTCAACTGTACAGCAGCACAGCCTCCAGGTGCAGAGAAATGGAAATAGTTCATGTAGGAGTGACAAAGCTCAGAGAGGTCATTCTGGAGCAGAGCCTCTAGCCCACCTCGGGCAGACCTCAGAATAATGCATCACAAATCTCAGAGATACAGCCAACCACCGCAGGTCCACGCTGTGTATGCTCCGTCCCCAGTAGGCTCCGGCCGCCCCACAGCAGACACCCTCATAGAGCTAGGGGGATGTCGTGACTCATTGTCGTCCATGCTGTTATGTAAGTGAGCAGTAGCTGGTTTTTTGCATTGTAAATACGGAAGATATTCATGTATGTGTAACAGATATTACAGTTAGAATGAGTTAGTTCAACTGATTAAGGATTTGTTTAACTGACTTAGAATCGCTAAGTTGAATTTATTTAGAAGTATTTATTTAGTTTAACATGTGTCTGTTGTTTCAGAAATTTGAAGGTGAATAAAGAAAAATATAATTTTAACATTTTAAGCAAACCAGTGTGGATCGTTTCATATTACCCGATGTACAAATTGTTCCCAACAGACATCTGTATTTGATCCGTATCACCTGAAGAACCAAAATCATCTCTCGATTGCCTTCTCTATGTTATGGACTGTTGGCGACAGGGTTATTTAAACAGAAAAACACTGATGTGAACAAACAAGAACCCAGTCTCTTACCTCATGAAATAGCAGACCTTGAGTCTGGAGTGCCCACAGCCTTCTCCATGGCAGTCCCGGTACGTAAAGCTCAGTTAAAGACCTTAACGTCTCGTCCAAAGACATGAGACATGCACATCATCGTGTATACATTTATATTGTATTCATATTTAAATTTAAAGTGTGTACTTAAAACAGGGTACTAGTCGTGGAACTTTAGACCCATGTTTGACTTGGAAAACGGTATATTCCTGTAGTGCCAGGAATATGCCAAATCCAAAAGTCATACGCATTGCTATTTGTGTGCACTTATCAGTCTATCATAAAAAAACATTCATAAACAACAACATGTCAAAGGAATTCAACATTTTCAAAGCCACCCTAGACATGACAGACATGTAACTTGAATACGCACACACATACTTTATGTTCTCAACCCATCAAGACAGCGTTTAGCTTGTCGAGAGCATGACCTAGGTTAGCCGGAGTAAAACTACAAACCCTGTCACCGACAGGTTTGTCAGTTACAGCACTGTTGTCACTCTGTCCCGAGCTAGCTAATGCTATCACTAAAAAAATAATAATCTATTCTGTTATCATCCTACTGAATGTTGGTAGCCTTGGACATTTTTTCAAGTGTCTTTGCCGAGGGAACTTTGCTTTGAGAAACGGTGCACATGGGCTTCATAATGTATCATCACACAGCCTCTGGTACAACAGATTTAGGGAGAGCAGGAACAAGCATTATCTCTCCGTTATGACTGATGGGAGCTTTCAGAGGCAAAACCGATCCATCAGGGGCCTGCTGACTAGATAGCACTTGGCACAACGCAACACAAAACAATTAATGTTCTTTCCACAGAAATCAATCATTGCCTTTCTGGATCTCCACTGGACCGATTAACATGCTACCTCAATGACAGGAGATGTTTTAGATAGATGATCTAATGAAAGAATACCCAACAAACATTACAACCACGTCACATGAACAGGGTCTCCTCCGGAAGATGCATTGAATACTGCAATGATTGTGTGACGCTAATGGTTGTAATTAGTTCAAGCAGTTAAACCCAAGTCCTCAATATTCCTGGAACGATCCTGCCTCAACCGCACTCACTCCCTGTTTTAACACACAACCTGTGTTAATAAGCCACTATTCTCACCAGTTAAGCTTCTGTTTGCGTCTGAGTCAGATACCTGCCTTTGGGTTCACCTCCCCGTGCAAGCCTTGACAGAAGGAACCAACCAACCAAATGAACCCAGCAACCAAATGATTCCAGCAGAGATTATCCATGTTCCTGGCAGAGACCTTAAGGCGCCAGGACCGCCTCATTGGCTGCACCCTGGAGAGGATTGCCGCACTCGCTTCCCAGCTACGCAGCCTAGCTCCCCAGCCGTCTAACTCTGTCCCGAACCTGGCAAGCCCTGTTCTTGTCCTGCTTAGCCCTGCTCCATAGTTTGTTGTCCAGCTTGTCCGTTTCCTTATTGGTGTCTGCCTGGTTTCACAAAGTAGAGTTTCCTTTTTCACCCTACCTAGTCTGATTTCTGCATTTGGGTTCAACTTCCTGCGCTAGCCGTGACAATTCCAGTCTTTGAAAAAGGGCTGGCGGTCTGGTTCCGGAAGGTTTTCAGGAAAGGATATATCATGATCAGTTTGCCTGCCAGCTCGGTGGAGGTGAGGTACCAGCGGTGCATCAGCAGCAGAGTCCGGGGGAGGTGGCTGCTCTTCAGCTCCCCGTTTTCATCTGGTCAGAGAGAGACACAATATTAAGTAAGTAATGGGGATGGTTAGACTGTGGGCCTTTGAGTCCAGCTGTCCAACAAACTGTCCCAGCTGCTCGGGCAATTAGTCAAAAATTGTGTCAAATTTCTGAAAGTTCGACAAAAGTTTGCCTAACTGTCCATCAGCCAGTCAAACAGTCAGTCCAGCAGTTTGTCAAAAAGTCAGACAAATAGTCCAACAAACAGGCAATGCAGCCTCAGCACTCGCAATCATTGCAATCGTAATGGCAAAGGTTATTGTAACAGTGCAGATGAATCCCCTCTATTGATTCAGAGTGCTAGGAAACCACATTGGGACTGGTGACCTACCGAAGGCCTGAATGCATTCCTCCAGGAGGAGGTTAAACGGAGCAGCTTTCCCCAGTGTGGTGGAGCCCATGATGGGGGTCTGAGGCCGAGCAGGATGGTGGGGCGGTGGGTGGTGATGGTGGGGGGTGTGGGTGGTGATGTCAGGCAGCCCCGGGGGCAAGGAGATACATGGCACACCTCCACAGCTGGAGGTCGGAGGTGGACTGCTATGGATCCAAACGTTTAGGATGCACCCTGTGAGTAGAGGAGAAAGAGAAAGAAAGAGAAAGACTTGCAAACCATGTCGGCAATGTGCCATGTCGCGATCACAGGTTTGATTCCCAGTTGTGGTCCTATGCTCCATGACTTTCCCTCTCTTCTTCAACCCACTTTCCTGTCTCTCTTCACTGTCCCATCCATAAAGATTCATGATAGCCTATGAAAATATACAGTATATATATATGATATTCAACATTTGACTATATTATAAGTTAATTTAAACTATGTTGCTCAATGTGATGATATAACAAGGTATATGTTTGAGGAGTGAAATAATGCCATATTCATTACTTGCAATCTTTGTTCTTTGAAAGTAGTAATTCACTAACTATACACATCTTACTACCTCTCTCTCCTAATATTACAATAGCGTAAGAGTTGGCAACAGGAGCAAAAGATTAATCAATTGAAATGGCATTGCTTAATTTTCCATCCATGTTTTTTTCATCGCTGTGGGTAACAACAAGAGGGCACAATAATAGGCACATTTGAAAGAGAAATCCTTTTATACTGGAGACCCAGATAGATCAAAAGAACAGAATGAACCCTCCGAACAGGAAGTAGAGCACGAGGTGATTTAATTACGAGCCAGCCGGCTCTCTCTCTCTTGACGTGGGACCAGCATTCATAATGTCCCACAAGGTTTCTGAAAAAGGGGCTGTCGTTGATTCGAACAGACAATTAGTGGAACTAAGACCACAAAAAACTCTGACATCACAATTTCTCTAGGGCAGAATCTCAATCCTCCTCCGAGACGAGACTGACCGCAAAGAGGACTACTGCATGAACGATGATGTTGTTGTCGTTGTCACGGTAGGGATCTTTCGTTCCTGTTGATTGGCCCGTGGATTGGCTAATCTATCCCACAGTGTTTGAATGAGGATTAGCAATGCATCGTGGGGGCTGAGGATCTGGGGCCCCTGGGGGGGGGGGGGGGGGGACGGACACAGAAGTGGTTAATGTCTTTCGTGCGTAATCAGCCGATGTCACCTTGGAGAGGCCCCTGGACGCCTTAGGGACACGCCTTTTCATTGCCTCCTAACACTTGAGTCAATATCAGGATTGACTATGTGTTTTTGTGTGAGTGTGTCCTTATCCAACCCTCGCGGGCCCCCATTTATCACCCGGTCTGGTACGTCGATAGGCTGAAGCTATTCAAATAAATATATCTTTGTATCTGAATATGAAAATATGCCTATATGTTGCTTGACATAGGTTTGCTCAGGGTAAATAAAAGGCCAGATACAAAGTGTCTAGCGTTGAGTGTGTGTGCTTCCCTTCGACACCCTGCATTGCAGAAGGTTCCTCAACTCATCCATGAACATGAGCCAAGAGGTACGCTGGTTCGCAAACACCCTGGGTCCCGGGAGCCAAACGTGACGGCAGAACCTCTTCACAACAAAACCCCCTGTGTACTATAACATGTTCTATAACACCTGAACAGAACCAAGGAACCATACAACCAAGCCCTTTGCTGACTTACCGAAACACAGACGAGTAATCGTCGAGAAACACAACGAATCTAAAACAGAAGACTCTCTGTGAGAACTGTTTTCAGGGTTAATAGAAGCGAACAACGTTCACAAGCTGGGTTAATAGAAGTGTACAATATTCACAGGCTGGCTGGCTTTGACTGGATTTGACACCTTTTTTCACTAAATTATAGTGATATGTTAGTAACACATTCTCTTTGGATATATATCTTTAAAGAAAGCTTAAAAAAGATCAGTTGAAATACAGCAGCATGACCAAATGACGTTTAAATCCAATCCCTGTTTTAGCAACACTTGTCAACAAACAAACAAAGTACAACTTCTGCAGAAGCCCGACTCAAGTTCAAACCAACACCAAAAACAAGGAGGGTATTCTTTAAAAGAACAACAAACAAGTATTGTGTGTTTTGGAGTTCTATCTCATCAGTGTTTCAGACGTGAATGTGTGATGCTGGCGGATCTCCAATAACAGTCTGTATCATGCCATTCGACTCTCGGCCTTAATCTCCAGATGTTTTCTTCGACCGCCATTTTACCAGTTGTTCCAATAGTCAAATTGCTGAAGCTGATCTATAAGACATCCTAATCAGCCCCAGTGTTATCCTGTGGGACAGAGGAAACATCAGCATACCCAAACAGGAAGAGCTTGAGCATTTCTTCAAGTACGTCATCAGATATATACGCACACCAAAACATAACTTATTTTGGACAAGCCCTGCTGTTTACACATTAAGGCTTATGACGCTGCAATACGGCCACATACAATTAACATGACTGGCTGAGAAGTCGGAAGGTTGTGATTGGCCCAGTTCATCAACAGCTGACGTCACCTATCTAGGAAGCTAAAACAGCTCAGCTCAGGCTCAGCTGTCCAGATTCTGCATCGCTCCTTTCCTTTTGATGACTCTGCGACTACGACTCGTGCTCGAGTTTGATCAAATTCTGGAACGCAGCCCCTGTGATGTTGTGCTGTGGTGTGTGTGTTGTGTGTGTGTGTGTGTGTGTGTGTGTGTGTGTGTGTGTGTGTGTGTGTGTGTGTGTGTGTGTGTGTGTGTGTGTGTGTGTGTGTGTGTGTGTGTGTGTGTGTGGTGTGTGTGTGTGTGTGTGTGTGTGTATGTGTGTGTGTGTGTGTGTGGTGTGGTGTGTGTGTGTGTGTGGTGTGTGTGTGTGTGTGTGTTGTGTGTGTGTGTGTGTGTGTGTGTGTGTGTGTGTGTGTGTGTGTGTGTGTGTGTGTGTGTGTGTGTGTGTGTGTGTGTGTGTGTGTGTGTGTGTGTGTGTGTGTGTGTGTGTGTGAGCCCTGCACGCTGAGGTCAGCTGGGCCCTACAGCAGCACTTGTGCTTTCGGCTTCCACAATGGCTCACTGTGTCTCCGCCATGGGTGTGTATGGGCATGCACGCACAACAAAAAGACTCAAGTGACACCAGCAGGCGGTGAGTGTGAGGTCACACTTGATGCACACATACACCCACCCACACACCCACACCCACACCCACACACACACACACACACACACACACACACACACACACACACACACACACACACACACACACACACACACACACACACACACACACACACACACACACACACACACACACACACACACACACACACAAAGACAGACATAAACACACAGGCACACTTAGATAGAGATACACGTAGACATACAGTACATATATATAAAGACAGACATAAACATAGACTTTTTACAAAGACACATATGAACACTCCCACACAGACACACATTGATACTAACAAACACACACACACACACACACACACACACACACACACACACACACACACACACACACACACACACACACACACACACACACACACACACACACACACACAGAAATAATCTCATATAAACACACAACACACGCACACACACACACACACACACACACACACACACACACACACACACACACACACACACACACACACACACACACACACACACACACACACACACATATACAGGCAGACACCCAATATTTCTCAGGGAAACAATCAGATATACACACACATAACGATTTACGCAAAACCAAAACAGACAAACATGTGTCAACAATACACAACACTACATACCTCACACACGTGTTGAGAGCCAAGCAACCTGCACCTGCGCTGACACAGAGAAAGACAGGACACGCTGACGACAGGAAGGGTCGGGAACACAGAGAGAAGGAGATGGATAACCACAAGCTGCAGACAACACCAGTATTGAAAACCGAAAGCCGTTAACACCCTGACCACTTCAAGCACGAGGAAGCCACAGGCCCTGTCCTCACACACTCATACACTCACACTCTTCACCGGCACAGCTCTGGACCAAACATCCAACCGAAACGTTGGATAACGACATGAACGCCACAAAAGTCAATGGCTCAACCCACAAAAAAATTTGGACAAATAATTGTGCTACATGGCTCTCTCTGTCTCAGTCTCTCAGTCTCAGTCTCTCCCATTCTCTCTCTCTCACTCTCTTTATCTCTATCTCTCTCTCTACAACCCTGTCTTTCTACACCGCCCAGTCCACAAAATTGCTCAGAAAGAGATTGAAAACATCAACTCATGGAGTCACTGCCCCTACCCAGGCGCTGCTGGACCTCCAGGCCTGAGGATCCTGGACTCCTGCGCTCCAGACAGATGCTGTGAGTATCCCAGATGTTTCCCCTCCTACACGCGACATCATGCTACCGTGTGAGAGAGTCCTGGAGCTGAGACTACCATATGGACCCTCCCTCCCTCCCTCTCCCTCTATTTCTCTGCCTTTCTCTCACACACTGTTGATAATAAACACAGCACTGATTCTGACATGTGACCTCGTGCTCTGAAATCAAAAGATAGCAAACACACACTGACACACACAAAGACA
>OLKM01000627.1:62500-195000 GCA_900291075.1 Melanogrammus aeglefinus | reverse complement strand
CCCAGGCCCACATCAACAATGGAGTCCACCTCAGTCTGAGGTCCAATAAGTCCACAGGAAGATCGTCCGCTCTACTTCTTTTTTGTCCTGCCTTTTGTTTTCTAAAAACAGTCCATTTCTAGCTCTGCTGTGGAGTGCGGCAGTTTTTTTCTCTTCTCTTCCCCTGTTCTTTCGTTTCAATTATAGCTCTTTTTACCTTTGTCCCCCCAAAAAATTTTAATGTTGTCTCCTCGGGATTCAAAACTAGTGCAAAACTAGAGCTAGAATATGTTGTGTAGCCGTTAAAACTACCAGTAGAAGCCAGTGAGTAACGGTTACAACTAGTAGAATCCAGTGTGTAGTTCTTGTTTGTCCCAAAGGCAAAGTAGACTTCCTCCAATTCTTTCCCAACTTAGTTTTCCTGCCCGGGCTCAGGGCTTCCCTGGGCTGGGCTAAATATAGGGACACACTAGGTAGAGTTGAACAGAGACGGGCAGGAAATGTGTGACAATACATTTGTTTTTGCTCGGGCCTTGTTTGTTTTTGTGTATCTTCCCTTGTCTCGAACGACAGCGAGAATGAAGCCTTGCATCATATTGTTGGTTTCACCGTGGTGGTCTTGTAGTTAGTTAAGTTTTTAGGGGCACCGATGGCACAGTCCTAAGGGAGACGGTGATGGTCTACAGCTTTTCTTATGGCAGTATCAGTGAAAATATTCAAGCAGAACAGACCAATGTATCTTAGAAGGCTGAACATAATGGCTGAAGCACATCTTGGGAGGCATGTTCCTGACATAGATGCAGTATTTCCATGTCTCGTCCATAAAGATCTATCTTTCCCTATGTATTATAGAAGGAGAGAAAGAAAATGTACTTGTTTTAAAATTGAGCAGGTTTATAATTAAACCTACTCAAGTCGTTCTGTTTTGTGTTCGCTATTCTGTGAACTCTGTTGATGCACAACATGTTGATATCTGGGGAAATTCCCCAAAATCTGTATCCCATCCTGGGAGCAAAATTCAGAATATCAAAGATCAGATTCGAAACCTATCGTTGTTGCTGTGTGTGTGTGTGTTCATATACGTGCACATTCTTTCTTTTGTTCTTTTGTGTGTTTGTGTGTGTGTGTGTGTATGTGTGACCATCCTACATCCAGCTCCAGTGACGTCACACACATTGTTTTGTCTCCTCTAGTTTCTAAAAACAACCTGAACACACACAATTGTGTGTGTGTGTGTGTGTGTGTGTGTGTGTGTGTGTGTGTGTGTGTGTGTGTGTGTGTGTGTGTGTGTGTGTGTGTGTGTGTGTGTGTGTGTGTGTGTGTGTGTGTGTGTGTGTGTGTGTGTGTGTGTGTGTGTGTGTGTGTGTGTGTGTGTGTGTGTGTGTGTGTGTGTGTGTGTGTGTGCAAGTGTGTGTGTGTGTCTGTGTGTGTGTGTTCATTAGCTGGGTCTGTTCCTCTAGCACACACAGACACAGACACACAAAAACACGTGTAAAAGTATGCTATGATGCTAAAGTCGCCACCGCAGGACTTGATGAGCCGACCAAATTATTCAACATTTGTGACAGTTTCACCTCCTTTTTATAGACTACAGGTTTTATGGGCTTGTTGGGACTTTATGGACTGGATCGTTAAGAGAGACAGGACATGCAGAGAGAGACAGGACATTGAAGAGATCGACAGGATAGTGAATACAGTAACAAGACAGTGAAGAGAGACAGGATAGTGAAGAGAGAGACAGGACAATGAAGAGAGACAGGATGGTGAAGTGAAAGACAGGAAAGTGAAGAAAGAGACCCTACAGTGAAGAGCGAAAGGATAGGGAAGACACATGACTGTGAAGACAGACAGGACAGTGAAGATGGAGGATAGTCAAGAGAGACAGGAGGGTCAAGAAAGACCGGACAAGTCAAGAGAGGACAAGAGAGTCAAGAGAGTCAAGAGAGACAGAACAGTTAAAAGAATGGACAGGGAAGAGAGAAAGAGAGGACAGAAAAGACAGACAGAGTAGTGGAGAGACACAGGACAGTTAAGAGAGACAGGAGGACAATGAATAGAGAGACAGGACAGTTAAGACAGACGGTGCAGTGTAGAGCAGGGCTATTCAGTTAGTTTTTAGGGGCTTAATCTTAAGTCCGGTTGGTGGAAATGATCCAGAATGAGGGGCCAGAAAAACAAGCCTAAAATTGATGAGCATCACATCAATAGCTACAGATACTGTAAAACACTACAACGACATAGGAGTGCATATATTTTCTTTATTTTATCAAATAGAGACCAACAGCTTATCAAAAACAATCCCTATTTGATTAACGTCATAGGCTGCCTGTTAGTGTTTAACAATCTGATCAGTTCAGAAAAAGGGAATAGGTTAACTCTGCAACAGCTTATCAAATATAGGTTAACTCAAGAGTGCAACAGCTTATCAAAATACAGGTAGTAATAACAGCTTATCAAAATACAGGTAGGCCAAGGTTTACTCAAGAGTGCCACAGCTTCAAAATACATAGTAATAGATTACTTTAAGTACAACAGTCTTTTCAAAAACAATCCTTATTTAATATGCATAGACTGACTGTTAGTGTAAACTGGCTTGCAGTGACCCTCTTGGGGAAATGTGCCATCTAATGAAAGAAATGGCATTAGTTTGATTTAGCAAGAGCAGTGAAATCGGGAGTATATGACGTCATGGCTTACTGGTGCTCGTCAGTAAGGGAATGCGCGATTACTAGTTTTAATGGCATTCATGTGTAAGAATGCGGATTCGCACTTGTAAGTTGATCCAAACATAGTGAGGACAAAAAGTGCAAGACGCCTTGAATTAGGGAATTTCTGGTGACTGACTTCACGAGTCAGGAACTTTTCCGAACCTGCCAGCTGTAATGACTGTCGCAGGTCAGCTGATGACTGAATGTCAATGAGTTCCCCTAACCCTATCAGTCCTGTCATTGCCTCATTGGTTTGTAGACATGCAGTGCGCAATGCTGGGAAAAGAAGCATTTTTGCACGCTGTGCTGCATGGAGATGAGAGAGGGCATGCTCATATAGGCCCCTATAAGGCTAGCAGTTAAAATTATTTTTTTTTTTAGCAGTTTTTCTTTTATTCACTTAAAGGGCCAGTAAATATTCCTCCGCGGGCCGGGTCCGGCCCGGGGGCCGCCAATTGAATAGCCCTGGTGTAGAGGGACAGGACAGCGAGGAGGGAGGAAAGATTGAGGCGACAACATGGAGCATACACAAAGCATACGCTATACAAGGCGGGTTGGTTAGCCCGTGGTTAGCGAACCACCAGGTTGCGCTACCGAGGCACCTTGTATGGGGGAGCTGGGTTAGGGATGTCCTCGCATGGTGTGTGTACCATCGGAGCATTGGGAGTCACATGGTAGTGTGATCTCGCACATTTCAGCACTCACACGGATGGATACACATTAGCCTCTATGTCCTAGTTTTACAGCGAGGCATACCAGCAGCAAGATGAAACTTCTTTGTTTATTTTTAAATGAAAACAAAATAATTGTATCAATTAAATAATGCAGCGGTAAGTTGCAATAGGACATTTCATTTCAGTCTCATTTCATTATAATAGTCACATGGGCATCAGTATTATGTTATTATATTTCAGACCCTGATTCAAGGCAGAAATATTTCAACACTATTTCAGATACACGCATACACAAACGCAGGCATGCGCATGCATACACACACACACACACACACACACACACACACACACACACACACACACACACACACACACACACACACACACACACACACACACACACACACACACACACACACACACACACACAGCTGAACATCACTCATCACCACTTTGACAAATATGATTTGTGAAACTTTAAGAAATGTTATTCAATAATGACGATGAATTCTATTTAACATCCTCAAATTTGTTTCTTAAAACGCCAACAGGCATGCAATGGAAACCCAATCTTTGAATGTATTGTGAATTTTTAGAAACTTCGATTTCTCTGATGATAAAATTGGTGAAAAACAATCAAAGCAAATAACCTCTGCCTCAATGACATGACACTGTGCTGATGCCTCCACCTCTCTCCTCAGAGCACGTCCTCATGAGGAATACTACAAAGTCACACATTGTGTTGTTAGGCAACCACTAGGGACTTACATAATTAAGTTTTTTTGTAACTGTGTTGTTTTATTTATTTATTTTCTTTTTTCATAATTGACAGTAGTGTATAGGTTTACCATGGTTAAAAGTTTGTTTGTTTTGGCACTACAACATATGTTTTGTAGTGCCATGTTCAGGGCTGTTTTTAAACCTTTGTTTCTATGTACCTGACAACAATAGACTTAAACTTGAATAATATAGAGATACAGCAATGAATAAATGTCAGAATAGAATACAGTTTAACAATAAATAGAATCACGGCCAGGGACGATGTAGGACAATATTGTATTATGGGCTAGCTAAACACTATCTCTTCAGCGTAAAGGCCTTTAGGCCGTAGCAAGAGGGAAAGACTGGAATAAGTGCTTTTGGATGTAATGTGGACGATACACCAAGGTGAGAGATAGATAGAGACTGATGCGTTGGGGATCCTTTCGTTTTATCACTGTAACACCCTAGGACACACACACCCACACACACACACACACACACACAAACACACACACTTTTACATGAACATACATACACACCAACAACCACATAAATACACACAGCAACACAGAGACCTAAATCTACATGCAGACATATCAAAACACCACACACACACACACACACACTAAAGGAATCCCAGCAGATGGTATTAACAGTGTCAACAGGAGAATCTGATGAAAAGTCGTCCCCAACCAAGACTTAATGTTTTAAATATGAGTAACTAGAGAAGCTGATATGAAGAGGAACAGTGTGATGTCAACACATGTCATCAGTGTGGGTCTGAAGACAGCAGGGGTGTGGGCTGGGACATTCCTGAACTGTTTAATCTCTGTGTGTATCTTTTGTCAATCTGTGTATGTCAGCCTATCTCCACAAACACTGGACAGGCGAGGAGGAAGGTTGCTTTGGTTAACAGCATCTGCAAAATTACTAAATGTGCACCTTAAATGCTGTATCTATCACTTGAAGCTTTGATATGTTCTACTCTTCTGATATCAGTGAATAAACATTGAATTACCATTGCCTTAAATCCTTAGATCTTGCAAACTGTGCCATATGTTTATTGATTTAAAGGATTTAATACAGGTAACTCATATGAAATGTAGCCTTTATCTCACTTGGAATCTCCTGACCATATCTACCTGCTCATCATGCTGACGTCATACCACCTGTCTGCACCAAACAACACATTGACCTCTTCACCTCAGACATCAACACAGACACGCACACGCGCGCGCACACACACACACACACACACACACACACACACACACACACACACACACACACACACACACACACACACACACACACACACACACACACACACACACACACACACACACACACACACACACACACACACACACACACACACACACACAAAACCACACATATGCAAACACACAGAAAATATACACACACATGCATATGCACAGAGACCTACGCAATTCCATTGAGTGACACACACTGACTCTAAAAATAGCCTGAGAGTTAACTGGAAACAGAAGCTGTGGTGGAGCGAGCTTCATAACAATGTCTAGATGGAGAAAGAAGGAAGAAGAGAGAGAGAGAGAGAGAGAGAGAGAGAGAGAGAGAGAGAGAGAGAGAGAGAGAGAGAGAGAGAGAGAGAGAGAGAGAGAGAGAGAGAGAGACCGGGTGAGAAAGGAAGGGTTAATGTTATGAGTGAATTACTCATAACATTTATGGAATTAGGGAGTCTCCATGCTTTGTTTTGCAATGTGTGCACGCAATTGAGCGTGCATGTGAGCATGCATTTCAATGTGTGCGTGAATGTGCATGTGGGAGAGGGGGAGGGAGAGAAGCAAAAAGGGTGGACTCGTGAAATAATTGACCGATGACGGCTATTGCACTCCAGGGTGTGAACTGGTAGAGGAGTTTCTGACTAAAAGACACAATAAGCAAAGCTCCTTAAAATAGTATAATAGTAAAATAGTAAAATAGTGGACACAGAATATTCAGTGGTCCAACACCATAAGCACTAAACTATCTTGCACCTAGAACTATCATCAAGACTTAATAGATACAGTAGTAAAGGCAGAGTAGTGAACAAATAGAGATAGGAGAAAAGGAGGAGGAGACACAGGTAGAACAACAGATTGAGTGGCGAGGCAGGTGGAGAAAGATATGGAGGGAGAGATGGAGGAAAGAAGAGGGTGGGATAGAGGAGGGAGACAGAGAGAGAGGGGAGAGAGGGAGAGAGAGAGAGAGAGAGAGAGAGAGAGAGAGAGAGAGAGAGAGAGAGAGAGAGAGAGAGAGAGAGAGAGAGAGCGAGAGAGAGAGAGAGAGAGAGAAAGAGAGAGAGGAGAGAGGAGGAGAGAGAGAGAGAGAGAGAGAGAGAGAGAGAGAGAGAGGAGCGAGAGAGAGAGGAGAGAGAGAGAGAGAGAGAGAGAGAGAGAGAGAGAGAGAGAGAGAGAGAGAGAGAGAGAGAGAGAGAGAGAGAGAGAGAGAGAGAGAGCGAGAGCGAGAGCGAAGCGAGAACGAGAGCGAGAGCGAGAGAGAGAGAGAGAGAGAACACGAGCGGAGGGAAGAAGAGAGGAGATAAGAACGGCATGTGGCCTTGTGGCTCACGGACCTCGTATGCCATTCTTTCCACTCACTAGTCACACACACACACACACACACCCACCCACCCACCCACCCACCACACCCACACACACACACACACACACACACCGTCACACCCACACACACACACACACACACACACACACACACAACACACACACACACACACACAAACACACACACACACTCTCACAGAAACACACACATCTACAACGCACACACTACACATATACACGCGCACACACACACATATACACGCACACACATTCGCACACACCACACACAGTACACGCATACAAGCATGCACACACAAACACCAATCACTAAAAACATGTACACTTATACACAAAGGTGTGTATCAGTTTGACCAGAGACTGAAGGTTGAAAAACACAGACATTCGCACACACCCTTTCCACACTGGAAGCAAACACAAGAAGAAGTTCATACATGCATACACACATTTGCACACACACAAACCCAAATCCTTTTAAATATAAAAACATGCACACTTGTACACACAGGTGTGTGGCCGCTCAGTTTGACCCAAGAATGAATGTTGAGGGGAAAAAGGCAGAATAAACACACACACACACACACATACACACACACGCACACACGCACGCACGCACGCACGCACGCGCGCGCGCGCGCACACACGCGCGCGCGCACGCACGCACACACACACACACACACACACACACACACACACACACACACACACACACACACACACACACACACACACACTGCATCCCGGGTCTGACAGAAGCATACAGTAGCCTAAATATGAGTTATCAGATGATACGGACTTCAACCAAAATAACTGGGCTTGGCATCCTAGCTGGCAGTGATCCAGACATCATAAGTTACACACAGTTCCGATTTATCCGTTGAAGCAGAAAACGAATTCCCAAAGCCCCATAAATACCCAACATAAGTTTAGCCAAAAAGAAAAAAACCACTTTGGATAGAAACATAACTCATCCACAACGACAGGTGATCGATCGCCTCCTGAAACATCATTATAGACGGTGCAGCAGGTCTTGCTGAATGAATATGTCTATGCAGCTTCATAAAGTCCCTTTCTCTACCGTTTTACAAATCGTCCATTCAGGTCAACTTGTTTACATGGACCGGTGTTGGGATGCGCGGTCGATACACACGTTTGAAAAGTAAATATTATTCCGGTCACCTGACATAGAGTATGCCCGCACTATATTCTGCGTCGTGATCAATTTTTCAGATACAAATCAATTCTTTAAAATAATTGAATAATGA
Organism: Melanogrammus aeglefinus; assembly: GCA_900291075.1. Lineage (NCBI taxonomy): Eukaryota > Metazoa > Chordata > Actinopteri > Gadiformes > Gadidae > Melanogrammus > Melanogrammus aeglefinus. Next base: position 187,009 of record OLKM01000627.1, on the reverse strand, counting down.
CTCACCGTGGCGTTTGGTTTGATGGTCGTTACGTCGGCTGGGAAGCGCACGTCCCGTAGCGGTGAACTCAGTGAGATCCGACCTGCCTTTCACTCTCAGCTGCTCCGGAGAGCCGCGAGACACATGACGAGAGGGAGGGTGAGTGTGTGCGTGTGTGTGTGTGTGTGTGTGTGTGTGTGTGTGTGTGTGTGTGTGTGTGTGTGTGTGTGTGTGTGTGTGTGTGTGTGTGTGTGTGTGTGTGTGTGTGTGTGTGTGTGTGTGTGTGTGTTCGTGTGTGTGTGTGTCTGTGTGTCTCATGTGTTGTCTCAAACACACACTGCGCACTCAAACACACACACACACACACACACACACACACACACACACACACACACACACACACACACACACACACACACACACACACACACACACACACACACACACACACACACACACACACACACACACACACACACTGAAGGAGGTAGATACTGACAGAGAGAAAGCAAGAGATTGAGAGAGAGATCGACAGATATAATGAGTGACAGATAAACTGAGCGAGAGACACACAAAAGAGAGAGAGAGAGAGAGAGAGAGAGAGAGAGAGAGAGAGAGAGAGAGAGAGAGAGAGAGAGAGAGAGAGAGAGAGAGAGAGAGAGAGAGAGAGAGAGAGAGAGAGAGAGAGAGAGAGAGAGAGAGAGAGAGAGAGAGAGAGAGAGAGAGAGAGAGAGCGAGAGAGAGCGAGAAGCTCTATATATTTGTTTACACATCGTGCGTTACCAGACCTGAGCACCCTGTCTCCCTAGGGTGTCAGCTGCACCTGCTGCCACATTTACCTTCATCATGGTTGACTCACTTGTTTCCCCTCTCTCTTTATTTTAACTATATAGGGGAAAATACCAGTTTACCCCCTCTGTAACTTCATGACTAGGCCTATATGGGTTGCGCCTCAAAACATCACCTTCCAAACAAATTAAAACAACAAAAGACAAAAACTGTTTGAACGTTCTTCACTTTTCCGGCCCTATATCTCGGTGTCCATTCGTCTGTCTTCGTTCATATTTGTGATTAATATGATTTACAACACTTAGTCACTTATTCATTCAGTCAGTCAGTCAGCCCCACATAATCATTTGGATCATCTCTAATAGGATCAGTGCAGGACTATCTGCTGACCCCGCCTGAGGGGAAATCGTTCAAAAGCTTTGAAACGGTGCTGGATTATAATCGTAAAAACAACCACAAAGTCAAAGCTGGGCCAGTCGAGTGACACATGTAGTAGGCCTACTTCGGTTGCCTCACAAGACAAGACGCCCTCAAGCGATGTTGCGTCACTCATCCAAAGCAGGCCTACTGTACGAAATGTATTCCTCAGCAGAATCGGGAACATAACAGGGGTTTGATGTAGGCTATGTTGATTTTTATACCCCTCATGGTTGTATTTTTCATAGTCGACTAATCTAACGGTTGTATTTTATTTATTTTTTTACAGAGGGCTTCCGTAGCAGAGTCCAGTCGTCATATTGAATTGGTTCTCCATCACGTGCTCAGCTCTTCTTTATTGGTCTATTTTAGGGGGACAGTGGAGTGACAGGGTCTCGCTTTTAATCAGCGGCGACCGGTTCGCTCCCAAGCGACGTTCCCTCCCGGCTGACCTCACTGCTGGAATTCAGTGTCGCCAGCACTTTTGTTTGTCTAAAGCCCGTGGACGTTGGGGTCCGGGGGGTGGGACCCGGGCCCCGCGGTATCTGCCGGTGTCTGTCTGTGGGAACGGGCAGGCTGCTTGGCACGGGGTCCACAACGTGACATTGAACAGAAAGGAAGAGAAGTAGGCCTAGGTTACGAACCGTGATGCGCACGCACATGCACGCAAGCATGCACGCACGCACACACACGCACACACTAAAAAAGTAAGGAGTAAAAATGACCAAAAAGGACACGGCTGGATGTGTGTATGTGTTTGTGTGTGTATCATGTGTGTGTGTGACAGCGAAACAGTGTAGGCCTAAAGTCTGTGTGTGTGTGTGTGTGTGTGTGTGTGCGTGTGCGTGTGCGTGTGTGTGTGTGTGTGTGTGTGTGTGTGTGTGTGTGTGCGTGTGTGTGTGTGCGTGTGTGTGTGTGTGAGAAGTGCAGTGCGGTGTGGCGTGTGCGTGTGTGTGGTGTGTGTGAGAAATAGCATGCGCTGACGTCAACAAGATTTGTGTGGAGCAAAAAAGAGACGACAACAAGGTCAAGCAGGGGGGGATGCGGGGGTGATGGGTAGGTGTGCGGAAGGGTGTGAATGTGTGTCTTGGGGGGGGGGGGGCACTGTCACCATCTAATAACTCCTGACGGGTTTCTTGGTCAACAATTTCTCTGGCCTACTTTCCCCCTCGAATTTCCCTGCTAATACGGACGACCATAAAGACGACAACACTGCAGCTGTACACCGGCGCTCACCTGTCGTCAAAGTGGGTTTATTGTTTATTCTACTGGTAAACTAAACATTGCAAACACGGCGAATTCCCGCCTCTGCATGTAAGTCGGTGAATCCCTCAGACCCCAAACATTAACATGTTGGCCTGTCCACTCCCCTGATTTACTTTCTGCGTTGGATGGGTGTGTATGTGTGCGCGTGCATGTGTGGGATGGAGATTTATGTATTTGGGTGTGTGTGTGTGTGTGTGTGTGTGTGTGTGTGTGTGTGTGTGTGTGTGTGTGTGTGTGTGTGTGTGTGTGTGTGTGTGTGTGTGTGTGTGTGTGTGTGTGTGTGGTGTGGTTTGTGGGCTAAACCGTGTGCGTTTTCGGAATCGATGTGTTGTAGGTGTATGCAATGGGGATGGGGCTGTGTGTATATGCATTGTTGTGTTGTGTGTGTGTGTGTGTGTGTGTGTGTGTGTGTGTGTGTGTGTGTGTGTGTGTGTGTGTGTGTGTGTGTGTGTGTGTGTGTGTGTGTGTGTGTGTGTGTGTGTGTGTGTGTGTGTGTGTTTGTGAGTGTGTGGTGGGTGTGTAGGTGGTTACTTCACCTCTGCTGTCATTGCAGTCTAACATTCAGTGTGACAGTCATCCAGGACATTTTTCTTAGCCGCATCGGCCTGAAGAAAGTGTTTCGAAACCTTGGGTCAGGACCTCTCTTGAGGCCATCAGATTTGCATATGTGGTCACAGAAGGTGTGACGGACCAGAGTTAGATATTAAATGCTACATTTTTTATTTTAAAAATAATTGAAAGCACTCATAACGGTCCTGTATAGGCTTATGATTACCAGCTAACAACAAGCTAAGTGATGTTACTCCTCACTTATTTTGATGCTTAACTTCAGTGAGACATAATCATTCATATTACGGGCAGATGTTGTTTGGGTTAAATCAATATACTGTATGTTGTATGTGGAAGCACAGGCACAACCAATGGGGTCTAGGGCCCAAAAAAGGTTGGGAACGACTGGCTTAAGGCTCATTGAAACGTAAGTGTACATAAATTGGCAGAAGGCCTATTCTCTTTAATATTTATATTCACTATAATTTGATTGACTACCAAAGGCAACAATTTTTCCCAGCATTCAAAACAGATTGATTGGTTGATTCAATACATCTTTCAGATGGTTTAAAGTATTATAAACATAGCATGGATTTATTAAAAATAGACATGATTGAAACACATTAAATATGCTGCATTCGATACAAATTTTGTATTGAAAGTGGCATGCTAAGAAGACATTTGAAATAACAAAGACTATGACTGACTAGAAGTCATTATAAATATCACGTGTTGGTGATTTATTATTCAAGAGGTTTACTATACATTGTAATATTTGAATAATCATACAAGAGCCATTTATTTATGAACAAATTACAAATTCTGTTTTCTCTATCACACTTTGGGCCTTAATCGCCTAGCAGCCATCTTGACTCTGCATGCTAGCTGGTTGGGGGAAATTAATGTGGAATTCTGCATTCAGTTTCCCAGCCCAGCTAGCGTTTGGAGCCAAGATTGAACAAAGATGGCCGCTGGGGAATGAGGCCCATTCTGTTTAAATGTACAATAGTTTCTCTCTCCCACCGCTGGCCCCAATAGCAGCTTTGCAACCTGGCAAGACTTTGCAGTACAACGTAGAAACAAGACTTTGAAGTACAACGTAGAAACATAGAAACAAGACTGTGCAGTACAACATAGAAACAAGATGAGTGATTCCCAGAAAAACAAGCCCCTAAAAAACCAGCAAGGAAACACAGCAGGTACCTTACTGCTCCACAGGAGAGGCGGGAAAACAAACTGATAAAAAGAGGTCAACAAAGAAGGGAAAGGCCAGAAGAGGTGTGGCAGTAAGAAAGAAAGATAATAATAAACAACCAAATATAAAACATGTCATCGTCGAATGGCCTGGACACAAAGCTGTTGTGTTTTTCTCTCTTTGTCCATTTACATGGCAATTTCAAAATAAAAGTCCTTCCCTAAAAAGTGTTTATTTTCCAAAGAATGCAGGCCTATAGTTTCCGTAAAACGTCAAAAGGTAACGCTGATGCCACAGTGTGAAAAAAAAGCGGGCCTCCATTTAAAATAAACTATAAAATATTAACGTGACAACAAACAGATGGGGGAGAGGAGGGCTTAAGCACCTGCCTCATGTAATTAAATATCCACACATTATTATTATTAATATAATTATTTTTACTGGGAAGAAAATATATTGTAATCCCCCAGTGAGTCCATAGGGTTTGTCAATGCGTTTAAAAAAGAGCAAAACGCCTATCCCCCCTCCCTCCCTCCCACCCTACCATCCAAGAGCATAAACACACAAACAAACACACTTTTAACACGCACATAAAGTTCCTTCTACAACAAGATAAAAAATAAACTTAAGGCACAGAAAACAATAACAACAGCAAAACAACAACACATACATTTTATACAATGCTGCATATTTCTCCCGACAAAGGCACCCCCACGTAGAAGGTTAAGGTGAATCTTCATCTCAAGTAAAATAAATTTCTTTGCTGTTTATTTCATTTAGTGTGTATTTTATACAGTGCAGATTATATGGGCTTTGATTAAATAAGTGTGTGTATTGGAGTTGCTTCTGTGTGTGTGTGTGTGTGTGTGTGTGTGTGTGTGTGTGTGTGTGTGTGTGTGTGTGTGTGTGTGTGTGTGTGTGTGTGTGTGTGTGTGTGTGTGTGTGTGTGTGTGTGTGTGTGTGTGTGTGTGTGTGTGTGTGTGTGCGTGTGTGTACGTGTGTTTGGCGGCGGTACTGTATTGTTTTTTTGCTTTGTATTAGTCGCCCCCTTGTGTCCATTTACGCTCATTGCCGGCCTCTGCTTAACGCGGCCGTAGGCGTGGCCGTTGATGTGACCGTTACCATGGTGACCGCGGGGTCTTTGGCGCCTTGTGCCACACAGTAGTTCGGCCGCTCGGAGGGCGAGAAGCCCGGAAGACACACACACCTGTAGGACCCCGGGGTGTTGATACACTTGGCGTTTTTACACAGAGACATGCGGCGGTTGAGCTCCGAGCACTCGTTCACATCTGGGGAGATCGATACAAACAGATCCAGCGACAATCCATCAATACAGATCCATAGAAAAAGTTTTTTTAAAAAACAACAACATTTTATGCAATTTCAAAATAATTGAGGGAATTTATGAACAGAGGTCAGATAAAGAAGATGCGGGAGCGAGCCACATGATCAGAACTGTGAACTGACGAAAAACAAGAGCATAAAGTTGTATTTAAACTACTTAAACACAAACAGAGTTTCCATGGACATGTTGAGGTCATTTGAGATAATTTTATCAGAACCCTGAATCAGTTTTTGTTTTTATGTTATTCACCCTTCTACTATCCGTGCATAGTACTTCCTGTTCTAAATACTGTAGTATATGATCCTGCTATAACTATTCAAACCATACTACTCCCTGCATCCTACCCATAATGCAGCAGCAGCTTACCAATGCAGGCCATGCGTGACATGTCCAGGGTGTAGCCGTCGAAGCAGTCGCAGGTGTAGCCCTCCTGCACGCGCACGCAGCGGCCGTTCTCACAGCCGTTCAGAATCCCACACTCCTCCGCACGAAGGCCCTCAAACGCATCGTAGGGGTCTACGGAGAGGAGGAGGAGGGGGAGGTGGAGGGGGAGGAGGAGGTGGAAATGAGGGAAGGACTGGAGTGGGATGACCCTTCTATCTTTCTGGTGAGACGTTAAGACCTTGAGAAGTACTGGTCCAATTATTCCTAACATGGCTCTTGTACCAACATAGCCACCTAGATCACCTGGTCTCTAATGGATAGGTGAACTCCCCATCTCTCCACTTTGACAGCCTGGTGCATGGCTCTCAAGCTGCTTTAACATCGCCGCGCAGCAACTCGCCGCCTCCATTCATTTCAATGAGGGAAGGGCGGCAGAGGGGAGGCGGTTACAAAAGCGGCTGAAAACCAGGAAACGGTTGCCGCCCACGTGAACGCACACAGATTTTGCCCCACCGCTCAGCTTTCCCCGTGTTAAACTTTCGGCGGCAGCCTCCCGGCGCCAGCAGCGGCAGCAGCAGCCAGCAGCAGCAGCAGCAGCTCGCTTTTGAAAACGCCTGGCCCTTCACACCGCCGCGCTGAACCCTCCGGCAGCGAGGCGGTTATAGGGGCGGTTGCCGCGCAGCGATGTGCAAGCACCTTCACAGCGGAGCAGTTACTTCATGAAGTAACCGTATTTACCACCAGATGGCAGCAAAACACTTTCACAAAGGGATCCCACACACACACAGCCTGTATAGATTTTGGATGTCAGTTGTTATTTCTGAACAACAAAAGATCCCACTCCAAATTGAAATCCAAACCAAGCTCCACTGAAAAAATGCTCACCTTAACTTCCCCAAAGTTGAACAGTAAAGTCACTAACTGCTTTATAAAGAGAGCGTGTCCCTGTTTGACAGATGTGTCGGGTGTGATATCCACCAAGCCCACCCTGAGGGGGGTCTTACTGACGATCAACACAAATCTAGACCTCAGAGAGTGAGACGCTCTCAACACCAGCAGAACGGCGCCATCAGACCACCTCCGGCTCTGACGCTGCTCCACCCAACCAATCTCCCTCGGACCGCTTCTTCGAACCTCACGACATTCCCATAACAGGGAGCGGCGCGGTGACGCCGGAGGCCCCAGAGATGAACTAAACTCCGAGAGGACGAAGGCGGCAAACGGCACTTACCCTCCTCATCCTCGCTGTGGTACATGGGCAGCAGGGCCTGGTCCTGGTCGGGCTGAGGGGCGTAGTAGAGCCGCGAGGAGGGGTAGTCCTCCCGCGACGCCTCCTCCTCCTCCGGCCGGGGCTCGTAGGAGTGCACGGGCCCCGACACCAGAGCGTCGCGCCCGTACGGCCGGCGCCCCCCACTGAGGGGGAGGTTACACATGGAGGCGTAGTCCTCTGGGGAGAGAAGGGGGGGAGGGAGGGAGGGAGGGGATGGGAAATAGGATGAATTCCATTAACCCGTCGGCCCGTAGGGCATGAGTTTTATCAAAGTTTATAGTTGCTATACCGAAACACAATTTCTGCTTCCTTGGAATCTGACCCCTAACTTCCGATAGAGAATGAGAGAGAGAGCGAGAGAGCGAGAGAGCGAGAGAGCGAGAGAGAGAGAGAGAGAGAGAGAGAGAGAGAGAGAGAGAGAGAGAGAGAGAGAGAGAGAGAGAGAGAGAGAGCGCGCGAGAGAGAGAGAAGAGCTAGAGGAGAGAGACAAAGAGAGAGAGAGAGGAGAGCTAGAGGAGAGAGACAGAGAGAGGTGGAACAAAACAGCAAATCTAGAATATTTAAATATTAATATATATTAAGACATCCTGAATTGCCCTCCCGGGGTTAATAAAGTCTTATCCTATCTAATCTAATTTACTCTGAGACAGACAAGGAAAGGAGGGGCAGAGATTGAATACCCTTTAGGAACGCTGCGAAGACTTAATGTTCTAAGTTGAGACGGGACGAAGGGATATGAGCAGAGAGAAAAGTGCAACAATTTGGCAGTTCTGAGAGACTTTGAATGTCAAGGCAAAGCCAGAGTGGAGCTAAACGATCGTAAGGACGTGACCTCATTGTGGCTTAATGAGGGGATGATGGTTTCGTCCAAATGCCAGCCGTGTTAGACAGGATTTAAACTAATGAAACACTGGCAGGACTTAAACGAATGAAATGCCCCCTCCGGCCATGTGCAGGAGCGGAGAGTTTGGGTAGCGAGAAGCTTCACCTTAAGAAAGGTGGATGTTTCAACTTGACTAAACACATGCCCGACACAGCAGAGGCTCAAGATGGTACTTGAGGCCCACGTTTAGGCCCAAGAGTTGGTAAAAAGCATAACCGGATGTTAGCCGTGTAGCCTGGTTATACTAAAGAGACATTTGCAGTGTTGGCCTCAGAAGGTTATTTGCGTTTAAAGATGCAGCAAATCAAGGTATGTTACTGCCCGACGCTAGCACAAGAGTAGATGTCGAGTAGCATGGCGATGTCGAGGGACATTGCGGTGTGGCAGAGAACCCTCCCGACATTAATTAACCGGGGAAGCCAAACCGCAAAGGGCTCCATTCAGGACCATACCGGTCTGTGATCAAACCATCGCAACCATCGCTCCTGATGTCGCTAAAACACCCGTAACCAATGTCATTTATTAGAATGATTTGGTCCACTAACTCCGCACTGACCGACGCACATTGATTCAAAAGGGAAGAAAGTGATATTTTCATTGTTTATCCTCATGGCAGGTACGCTCGCAGCAAATTTCCTTTTGCAAATCGAGACAACAAATTGAGTTTGACAATCCTATTGGGAACAGATGCTCCAGCGCAGCCAGACGACACGGTGTTCGAAGGTCTGATCGCAGGCGGGTTTTGACCTTTTAAGAGTAGCTACGCGCCAGGTCACCGCTGTGAGTCTGTCTCCGTCTCGAGGTCAACGTCGTGTACATTGTGGCAGAGGTCCACCGACAGCAGGTCCCGGCCCGGGTGAAATGTGTACCTGTGTTTTTGGGGGGGCAGAGGGCACAGTCCATGCCCCAGGCGTCGCCGTACAGGCAGCAGCACTCCGTGTAGGTGGTCCTCCTGGTGGGGGAGGGGCCCGTGGAGCTCAGGGGCCGCGTGCAAGTCATGGATGATGTCACTTCCTGCCAGCAGATGCCCTGGAAGTCGATCTGCTTAGCGTCACGGTGCTCTGTATGTGGCGGCAGACGGGAACATTTCCATTAGGGGACATAAGTACACACACATGGGCACATATGTACACACACATGGGCACATATGTACACACACACACACACACACACACACACACGGGAACACGAGTACATACACACACCTGGGAGCATACGTGTATATACACATGGGCACAAACGAGGGCACGGGCACACACACACGTGTACACAGGTACATACACACACAATACGTACATACACTATGTAGCAAGTATGTAGTATCTACAGTATGTAGTATGTATGTAGTATCTATGTAGTGTTGGTCTAGTATGTATGTATTATGTATGTGGTGTCTATGTAGTATGCATGTAGTGTGTATGTAGTATCTTTGTATCTATGTGGTATGTATGTAGTATCTATGCAGCATGTATGTAGTATGTATGTAGCATGCATGTAGTATCTACGTAGCATGTATGTAGCATGTATGTAGCTTGTGTGTAGTTTGTATGCAGTGTGTTCGTAGCGTGTGGGTCCTACCAGCCACGTCCGGGGGGAAGACACAGTGGTTGTCCTGGGGGTCCAGCACCATGGGGTGAGTGCAGAAACACATGTAGGAACCGTCTGTGTTCAGACACTCCCCGTCCACACACACCGAGTCGTCCTCACACTCATTGATGTCTGGAGGAGAGAGAGGAGGGGGGGGGAGGGAGAGGAGAGAGGAGGAGAGGAGGGGAGGAAGGAGGGAGAGGAGGGGAAGGAGGAGAGAGGGGAGGGGGAGGAGAGGAGGAGAGGGAGGAGGGGGGAGGAGAGGGGGAGGGAGGAGAGATGGAGATAGGAGAGAGAGGAGAGGGGGAGGAGAGAGGAGAGGAGGAGAGGGGGGGGAGAGGAGAGGGGAGGGAGGGAGAGTATGTTAGAAGCACGACAGGAGGTGGAGGATTAGGATGAGAAGGAGGAGAGGAGGGTGGAGGGGAGATATGTTAGAAGCACAACAAGAAGTAGGGGAACGGAAGTAGATAGTAGAGGAACATAAACACACATAAACATACAATGACACACGCATCAACACAGGCAAAGAGACACACACATACTCTAAATGTAAAACACTTAAATACACAATCCTCTGAAAGAGCTACATTCATTCAGTTGGCTGAAGTTATTACATATCAGCTAAATATTGACAAAATAATCATATCATTTTTTTCATCTCACACACGCTAATTTCTTATGGCATACTTGATTTAGTTTCTTTAACTGACCAGCGTATTGCGGCTAAACCTGCTGAAGATAGATTTCAAACACGCCCGGTCTTCAACAGAAATACATGTCCCTCCTCCCAGCAAAGGAAAAAAACATCTGGACATATGGTCGGGACCCGCGCCAGACCTCGGACGGACCCGAGGAGGTTGCGCTTTTAATTATACTTTGACCTCTGGAGCCACGCGTATCCCACCTCAAACCCACGAGGGCCGTGTGCAAAAGCCCTGTGCGAGAGCTGTGCACGACAACCGTGCATGAGAGTTACTCAGGAGCACACAACCCAACGCTCCATCACAGCAACCTGTTACTTCCGACACCCTCCCACCTCCTCCTACAGAAACCTGTGCTGATATTACTGACTCCTTACCCCAACCTGGCAACGTCTCCCCACTGTGATTTGTGATTAAGGACTGCTACACAAATAACATGGAATTGACTTGACGTGGTTGCCAGGTATCCCCAGGCAGAGACAAGTTGACCTCAAGAAATTATTTTGAAATTTCCGAGCGAGCGGTTTGTGGCAAATAGAAAGATAGTAATAGTATTTATAAATCTGGTGTCACGTTGAAACCCTTAGCGACGGAGAAAGCCTTTAGGCTCCAGCTGAGTGCCGGGTCGTCCAGATGTGTCCAGGCTTGCTTCCTACATTAAGGGATTTTAAATACACTCTCATCAGTGATGGAGTGGCGGTCGCTGACCGCTGAGTGCAGCCCGCCCTGAGGTTGATCTCAGAGGTCCTACAACCAGCGGTTTGCAGCCTTCAGTAACATGGCATCATGTCCTGCTTCGGTACACGTTGCTCACAGATGGAGCAGAACACCACAATGACCCGACGTTACCCAGACGCACACTCACACACTTAAAGAGTACATTTATACACTTTACAGACACAAACTCTAGAGACACACATTTACATAATTACAGACTCACATTTACATACTTTACGGACTCACATCTACAAACTTTCTTTACAAGGTGAAGTTTATACTAATCAATTAAATCAATACATAATATATTTCGATATAAAGACAGAGGCCCATGGCTGACCTCTGCACTCCAGCTTGGCCAGGTCGTAGTCCTGTCCCGTCTTGCAGTAACACTCATAGCTGCCCACCGTGTCCAGGCAGAAGCCCCCCTTACACACCTCCGGGCCGAACAGCGCACACTCGTCAGCGTCTAGACGCACACGGGGGAGGAGAGAAGACGTTCTACGTGCACCTTTCACCAATCACTTGTTGGTGAGATCTCCATCTCTAAGATGTAACAGTCAAGCTCTTGACTATTAAAATTACAAAAAAGAGCATTCTTCAAGTACTTTGTCTGCTAAATGATGCTAAATGTCAGCAATACAAAGCATGTAGATGTAAAATACACACACGTTTCTGAGACGTACTATGTCTACCTCCGAGAGGTTGCTGTTAAGCACTCAAGAATAAGGAGAGAGAATGCCACTAGAGTTGCTCTCTGAATCCTACAGCTACTCTAAACTTCTATTTAAGCGTGATCGAGCCGTTGTTTAGAAACTTGATTGCATATCACTTGCCTTGTAGTTACTTAGATCGTATGCGTTGATTGTTTTACGCCTCACTCGTAAGTCCCGTCGGGACTGAAGGAAACATCTCATAAATAAACTTCCATGTATCTAATAAGCTTAGAAATGGACTTGTTTTTTTTTCATGGATAAATAGATCTACAACATTTGGAAATTAAATCAACCCCAAACTTTCAATAACATAAACAAAATGTAAATTAAATGTAGGAAGTGAGGCTTGTACGATACATTTATAGCTGTATATATGTGTGTATATATATATATATATATATATATATATATATATATATATATATATATATATATATATATATATATATATATATATATATATATGTATATATATATATATAAGTATTTACCTCTATAGCTGTCTGCTGTGGGCTCTCCAAACACCGGCTCCCCATGGGGGATGACCCCTCGGCCCGACGGGCACAGATGGTTAAACTGGTCTGAGGACAGCAGGGTACAGGTTCATGTTGGTTACAATGAGTTATCAACTGGTTAAACTGGTCTGAGAACAGCAGGGTACAGGTTCATATGGGATATAACGTGTTAACATCCTATATCCTATATATTTTTAACTGGATAAACCAGTCTGACACCATAAGGAAGGAGAGACACTGGGTTATAGATAATATTGAATGTGCTAAATACTGCTTATTACGTGGTAAACCTGGTCTGATTAAATGGACACCATATTTCAGTGGGCTGTGAAACAGGTCCACTGCAGCCACACCTACAGATCATACTGAGGGTGAATGAGGATGACTCCTCACCGGTTCCGTTGACGGGACAGGGGTGGACCTCACAGTTGTCCCCCCAGCCCGCCCCCAGCGTGCAGCAGCACTCCTCGAGGGTCACGTGACTGGTCAGCACGCTCTCACACAGGTTCTCATCGTTCAGGCGGTAGTAGCACTCCTTACGCTCCACCGTGGGCTCTGTGACCCGGACGGACATACAGGAGAGGAAGTTAGGTTTACTCACATACAGACACACGCAGTGAGACAAGTGCACAGACACAGACACACACACACACACACACACACACACACACACACAGACACACACACACACACACACACACACACACACACACACACACACACACACACACACACACACACACACACACACATACACACACACACACGCACACACACACACACACACACACACACACACACACACACACACACACACACACACACACACACAACACACACACGCAATCTGTGCGTTCACTGTGAGCAGGTGCAAACAGAGGTAGACAGGATTGGGATGAGGAAAACAAGTGAAGACAGGTCTAGACAGGTGTGGACAGGTGTAGACAGGTGTAGACAGGTAAAGGCGGTTAAGGACAGGTGAGTCAGTGGTCTCACCTGTGGCCAGTGGGCTGCACGTGGCGTTCATGGTGTTGTAATCGTGTCCGTCGGGACACGTGCAGAGGAAGGTTCCCTCGACGTTCTCGCAGAGCGCCTCTCCGCACACTGCGCTGAGCAGCTCACACTCGTTCACATCTGGAGGGAGGGAGAGGATATTACAAGGGTCATCACGTCATTGTGTGCTGTTATTAACCTCGATAAGAACAAAAAAAGAGGGGGAAAGAGAGAGAGCGGGAGATAGAGGGAGATAAATGACGGCCAGCGGTTCGAGGTGGGGCACATCGTTAGGCCATATGTGACATAGTATTTGTACACCGTGGCAACCCGGACCAGGACAATTAAGCAGACGGAGAACACAGGTGGAGAAGCAGGGCTTAAACAGCCTGCTTCTCCACTCATTCCGGGCTCTCCCAGCCATGGTGATCCTGCACGGAGAGACCGGTTCTCGTGGGTGACGGGAGATTCCACCCATGAAGGAGGGGACCGTGGATTCCTCCCAGGTTTTTTTGTCATTTGTATTTTGAGAGACTTTACGTTGGCTTTGGAATAAACGTGCCTTTTTGGCTTTGCCCAGCGAAATTGGTGACCTGTTTGGGAGGAGGTGGTTCGCTCACCGTGCCGGGTTGCCACAACACAAACAGCCACACATGTGATGTAGCATTTTATACCAAGAAGGAAAACGTGAGGAAACAACCAGGAGAACAGGGGTGATGGAGAGGAAGAGGAGGAGAAGGAGAGGAGTAGAGGATAGAGAGGAGAAGTAGATGGAGAGGAGGATAAGGAGAGGAGTAGAGGATAGGTTGAGGAGGAGGAGGAGGAGTGGACGGGGAGGATAGAAATAGGGGAGGAGAAGGAGAGTTGATGGGCTTCAAAAAACCTCCAACTGCAATTATTCTAAACGAAAAGAAAAACACATGCACAGCGTGTGTGTATGCATTTTTTTGTATGTTTTCCATACATGAACACACGCATGCATGGGCATTTTACAACGCATCTTACGACAGTGATTAATGTGGGCTTTTGTGTGTGTGTTTGTGTGTGTGTGTGTGTGTGTGTGTGTGTGTGGGTGTGGATGTGTGTGTTTGTGTCTGTGATCCGCGTTTCATTCGCATCCTGGTGTGCACGTGTTGGAGCATAAATCTTGGTGAGCCAAAACAGTATCTCTGAGCTCAGACCCGAATATGTTTACAACCTATTTGTGACTCTGTTTGTGTTTGTGTGCGTGTGTGTGTGTGTGTGTGTGTGTGTGTGTGTGTGTGTGTGTGTGTGTGTGTGTGTGTGTGTGTGTGTGTGTGTGTGTGTGTGTGTGTGTGTGTGTGTGTGTGTGTGTGTGTGTGTGTGTGTGTGTGTGTGTGTGTGTGTGTGTGTGTGTGTGTGTGTGTGTGTGTGTGTGTGTGTGTGTGTGTGTGTGTGTGTGTGCCTGTGTGTGTATGTGTGTGTCAATATGTGACTTGTCTCTCTGTCTGGTGCATGTCTGTTGGCGTGTGAGCATGTGTGTACGTGTGTAAAAAAAAGAAAAAAGAAGCTTCACATGGGCTTGCTTCCCACATCTGCTCTCCAGCGTTGCAATCCCAGACGACACAAACCAGAAGGAAACTATACAGACCAAGACTAGCATGGAACACAGGGTTAAAGAACCTTCTGGAAGAAAACTACACAGACCAGGATCAGCATGGAACACAGGGTTAAAGAACCTTCTGGAAGAAAACTACACAGACCAGCACCAGCATGGACCAGCATGGGTTAAAGAACCGCCTCCCTGCTGTGCCACAGACAAACAGGAAGCTTTTATCTCAAACTGTACTTCCACCAAGGTCTTTAGGTCAAAGAGGGACTAGGTCCGAGGTCTCTATGCCCTATACATGAATCTAGTTGGACCTTCAGGTGGACCACGCTACCCACCTTCACAGTAGCGGCCGTCCTGGACCTCCTGGTAGCCTTGGTCACATGCACACCTGTAGCGACCCTCCATGTTCTCACAGAAGCCGTGGTGACCGCAGGGGGACTCTAGAGCAGCACACTCATCCACGTCTGTGGACACACAACATAGGGGGTTGGTGCGCTCGATACTGACCAGGTACATGTCCTTCAGCAGCACTTTTCTTCTAAGGCGACCTACAGTGTATTCAGGGAGGGGTTGCTCAAGGGTAGCTTGCCTCAGGTTAGACATGGATATTGTGGTTTGAACCCAGACACTTTAGACTGGCAGTAAAACATTAATCTTCCCATGCACACTACATGTTGGTCAAGTGTTTCCTGATCATTACCGCCCCATTCAGAACAGCTATCAGCAATTCAATTAACCACATCCTGTCCTGGTTGGTTTCTGTATCTCTGTCTCACAGCAATCACATGCATCCATAAATTCACGTACATAAAATGAGAAATACACGCACGCACATGCACACACACACACACACACACACACACACACACACACACACACACACACACACACACACACACACACACACACACACACACACACACACACACACACACACACAATAAGCATCAATTCAGTTTGCTGTTCGCCACATTTCAGGAGGGTGAGCAAGAAATGACATGCGAGGAAGAAAATGACAGGCAAGGTGTTAATCCAAGGTGACAGACAAGAGTGACAGAACGCCAGGTTAACGCCAGCGGTGATAGAACAGATGAGGAACAGGAGATATAACAACACTCACTTTCTCTTTCACACACAAACAACACACACACACACACACACACACATACACACACAAACACGCACACAAGAAAAAAGGTAACAAATTCAGGTCGGCGAGATATAGACATATATCACCAAAGAAAGGCATCTGTGTGCACACAGACACAGACACAAACACAGATACAGATACACACAGATCCCCAATAACATCCATAAATCCCAACTCAGAACAGAATGAAGACCCCTCTAGTCTAGACTCTTTGGTCCTTCTTCTCTTCAATCCTTGCCTCCTTCCTTCTTTATCTGTTCCTGTCTCTCTTTATTTCTCAATGTCTTATTTGCCCTTTCTTAATATCTTCTTTTTTCATGATTCGGGCTATACTAAACTTTGAAGCGTTTAAAATTTCAGACATGCACGCCGAATGTGTGCATGTGTATGCGTGTGTGTGCGCCTCACCATCGCATGTGTCTGTGTTGGGGTTCAGCTCGAAGCCAATGTCACACACACACTGGTACGATCCCTCCGTGTTCACACACACACCGTTGGGGGCGCACAGGTCCGGCTCGTCCACACACTCATTCACATCTGGAGGGAGGGAGGGGGGGGGGGAGAGAGAGAGAGAGAGAGAGAGAGAGAGAGAGAGAGAGAGAGAGAGAGAGAGAGAGAGAGAGAGAGAGAGAGAGAGAGAGAGAGAGAGAGAGAGAGAGAGAGAGAGAGAGAGAGAGAGAGAATGAATGGACAGAAAGGAAGAGATAGAGAGAGAGTGATAGAGAGAGTGAAAGTGATAGAGTGTCAACTACATTCCTATATGTTTCAGAGTGTCACTTTGCTTTTTGCATAACCCCATAGCTTTGTACAAGTATGAACATGTTTTAACCAATTGAATGTCAAAGCCAAAGCACAGGTTCCTCACCCAGACAGCTGGTGGAGTTCATCTGCTGGTATCCCAAGGGACATGAGCAGTGGTAGGAGCCCACGTCGTTCACACACCTGCCCACGCCCTCACACACTCCCTCCTGCTCCAGACACTCATCCACATCTAGATGCAAAGCGCGCACCCACCCACACACACACACACACACACACACACACACACACACACACACACACACACACACACACACACACACACACACACACACACACACACACACACACGCACTCAGTGATGTAAATATAATACCGTATCAAATATAATGTAAATATCGTGAAGAGAAATGCATTGCTCATGGTGCAAGACGAATATGTTTATATATAGAACCAGAACCGTTGCACATGAAGATGTAAATTCATAAACACATACAGATGCATACACTGACATGAACACGTAGTTGACCATAAATAAACAAAACCTTCAATACACAAACCCATATAGCAGACATGGTAGTAAATGCTGAGTGCATACATTTAGGCAAAGATGACACATAACACATCGATCCTAAACCATAGATAAACACGCACGCACTCATACTCGTCTACCACCCACTAAATTGATACATCAAACACATGCACCCATACAGAAAGACATGCAAACAGCAACAACCACATGCACGCAGTAACAAACACACACACCCATACGTCAACACAGAGCCACAGTAACAGGTAGCGCCACGGCAACAGGTAGCGCCACGGCAACACGTAGAGCCATTGCAACACGTAGAGCCATTGCAACACGTAGAGCCACGGCAACACGTAACGCGTGGCAACACATAGCGGTGCCTTTATTTTGCGGCGGGGCAGGGATCCTGTTTGTGGCCCGGTGTTGAAGCCGCTGGGCGAATTTAGTTTCGTAATTACAAACAATGTGTGCTGTCAAGGAGTTTAATGGACGCCATAAAACCACAAGTGCGTGTGTCGTCTTGTGAATCGGTAACCGACTTCCACATCTGGCCAACAGACAGATGGGGTGACGGGGGGGGGAGAGGTGATGTCACAAACGTCATCGGGATACATGTCTTGAATTATATGAATCATGCACCTTGCTCAACACGCAACGAAAGCGCTGTCTTGAATGTGTGTTGGTGTTTATCTCGGTGTGTGCGTAGGCATGTGTGCGCACGCGACTCCGCAGTTGTGTGCGCGTGAACAGGCTCTGCGTGCGTGTGCATGGACGCCTGTGTGTGCGTGCCTTTGCGTGAGACGCACCATCACAGTTGTCCCCGGTGGGGGACGTTGTGAAGCCGGGGTCACAGCTACAGATGAAGGAGCCCTGGGTGTTCCGGCAGTGACCCCTGGTGCACACCCTCTCGTCCTGGCACTCATCCACATCTGGAGAACATCAAGGAGAGCCTTAGAAGCATCTAGAGTGATGAGAACCTTAGAGACATCTATTAATATGGCAAAACTCGGAACAATATTCCCTAAGATGAGTTAAGAAACATCGACATCACAAAGTACCGTCTTCACTAGAAAGGTTAGAAACACCTTCTCATTCTGGTACTCATCTACGTCTGGGGAAGAGGAGGAAGAACCTCAGAATCATGTAGAAGGTGGAGAACGTTCAACATTTGCCTCATGAAGAATATCAGGTTAGAGACACCTTCTCATCCTAGAACCTCAGAAACGTCTTAAATGGTAAACTTCTGGGAAGCTTTGAGTGGACCTCACCTGGAACCTACTGAGGAGGTATGAATAGTCACTGGGTAAAAGGAAGACCAACCTTGGCAGGATTTCCCCTGGAGGCTCTGGAAGCCCTCGTGGCAGGAGCAGGAGAAGGAACCCTCAGAGTTGGTACAGACACCATTGGAGCAGGTCCGGGGGTCCAGACACTCGTTGATATCTGTGTGTGCGTGTGTGTGTGTGTGTGTGTGTGTGTGTGTGTGTGTGTGTGTGTGTGTGTGTGTGTGTGTGTGTGTGTGTGTGTGTGTGTGTGTGTGTGTGTGGTGTGTGTGTGTGTGTGTGTGTGTGTGTGTGTGTGTGTGTGTGAGAGGATGAGGATGGCACACAGGAAGCAATCGGTTAGATTATGAGGTCAACAACAGGAAGGGAAGTATTTTGAGCAGAGCTGGGAAATATTTGGTCATATTTACAAGACGTATGCCTGGTACGAGCAGACATCTGGAATAATTCTTGACACAAGGGTCAGACACGCATGAACACACACACACACCCACACACACCCACACACACCCTAAGAAAGTGTGATTTCTTTGGGTCCGCCCCTGTCATCCTCCACATCTGCAGGAGTGGTTAGCTGCTCCTATAAACGGCGGAATGGGCCACGATGCCTGGCCTAACTACTTCCTCTTGTCACCACCATCATCCGCTCGCCACCACCCTAGTGTGGCTTTGCCCTCCTCCGCCTCCCTCCTCTCTCCTCCCCACTCCACCCTCTTCATCCCCCTTCTCCTCCCTCTCTTGTCCTCCTCCCTCCTCTCCCTCTCACTCCTCTCCCACTGATCATCCTCCTCCTCCACTTCACCCCATGTGGAATATAAATTGATCCGTACTACTGAAAGACATTAGAGGAGACCATGCACACACACACACGCACGCACACACACACACGCACGCACGCACGCACGCACGCACGCACGCACGCACGCACGCACGCACGCACGCACGCACGCACGCACGCACGCACGCACGCAGGCAGGCAGGCAGGCAGGCAGGCACACACACACACACACACACACACACACACACACACACACACACACACACACACACACACACACACACACACACACACACAAACAAAAACACTGCTGGGGCCACCTACCCTCGCACTGCCCCCCCCGGCCGTGGAGGCCTGGCTGGCAGGTGCCACACCTGTAGGACCCCTGCATGTTGAAGCAGATCCCAGACGGACAGATTGTCCGGTTCACACACTCGTCAATATCTGGTGAGGAAACAGGAGGGGAAGGCTGTGTCAAACACGCTGATGTTATTTACTCCAGCTTGTGTAACAGGCTATAATGAGACAGCTCATAGTGCTCCCTGCTAAAAGTGCTGTTCAAGCGGGTATACGTAGTTTTTTTTGCTATGCTTGAGTGATTTTGGAAAATTCTTAAGTGAAACTAAAGCCACCACTCTCATCTTAACACGAAGCTAAACAACAAAGTAAGCACTTACCAAAACACTGATCTAAACAAGAACCAACAAGAAACTAACCACTAAGCTAAACAAGAAACAATACTAAACTCAACACTTAAAGGGACACTTCACCCATTTGCATTATGCTTTGTATCGTTAGAAACCCAGTCATGTTTTTTTCCCCTGAGGACGGGGAGATCCATATCTACTTACCTCTGACACTTCCTGCTTTAAATGACGTAAAATTACGATTTTTGCGTAATTTAAAGCAGGAAGTGTAAGAGAGGGGGGGCTCTAAAAAACTACAAGCACATTACAGATCAGTGCCAGTGGGTGGGACTTAGGGGTGCATGGTATAATCGGTATAGAGAGTACACCATTGTGAATTTGCGCTACAGTATGGACCCACACCTGAAGGAAAACATTAGATGGAACACCGGTTGCTGTGCAAAAAGAGCACATCATCCACTGTAGAGGGTTTTAGTTGACTCCTCCACTCCTGAAAAACATATCTAGCACCGGAGAAGTCTCCCTCGCAATCGCAAAACTCGAGACTGACCCGTGCTGTTGTCCCGACGCAGTATTCTTTTTCATCCGTTTCATCCAAATTGTGTGGGTCACCCGTCGGGTACCCCAACCCGTGCAGGACTCTGACCGAGATAACCCCAACTACGAGTCTTTACTTGTTGTGGAAGTACCAGAGACGTCTGAGAACCCGAAGCAGTCTTTAATTCATAATATCATCTGGAGATGCCACACAGCTTTTGGCCGTGATATAATATAATATTTTATAGATACGCTAAAAAAACATTATATTATTTAGATATAGAGCTCTGGGAGTCCGCAAACAGCAACAATAACTTATCCTCCATGCTGCAGTTCCCTCTGGACTGCAGGGAGTGAACGCTGATTGGCTGTTATGTTACGTCCCTCAGGGAGTGAACGCTGATTGGCTGTTATGTTACGTCCCTCAGGGAGTGAACGCTGATTGGCTGTTATGTCACGTCCCTCAGGGAGTGAACGCTGATTGGCTGTTATGTTATGTCCCTCAGGGAGTGAACGCTGATTGGCTGTTATGTCACGTCCCTCAGGGAGCGAACGCTGATTGTCGTCTTCAATCCACAAGCACCAAAAAGTCACTGTCTGCTTTTTCTCGGTCAAGAAGTCACCAAATTAGAAATGTATGTTACTATTCAACTTAATATACTTACCCAATTTTAATACAGATTCATGTCTCCACCGGTGGAATTGTCTTTTAACTTAGCTAAACACTAAAGTTAATACTTAAATACACTGAAAAACATGAAACTATACCCTGAACTTAACATAAAGTTAAAACTAAAGTTAATGATTATAACAAATAGGTGCCAACCAGTAAGAAACCAGTCAGAAAGAGCTATTCCAATACAACAATCGTACTTCTATTACTGCTTCTAATAATCGTAATTGAAGTAGCATATCAATAACTAAAAGTTACATTGGTAACCAGACTTCCCCTATGTCTTCCACTACTATAATTATATTATTATAACTATTATAATATAATTAGTACAAATAATAATAAAATTCATACTGTTGAACTATATTTGTCGGGCTCCTGCCTAAGTGTGATAATGGGATGGCTCTGGGGCAGTACCTGTACAGGCTCCAGTGGAGGTGAGTCTGAACCCTCGCTCACAGCCCCGGCAGAAGAAGGACCCTGGGGTGTTGAAGCAGGTCTCCCCGTCCGGACACAGGCTGGGCGTCTGGCACTCATCCAGGTCTGAATAAAGACAGGTCACACACTGTCATACGGCGCTTACATAGAACGCTACAAATACTGATGGGTGAACACTTACATCTACTTACAAAAAAAAAAAACATTTTGATTGGTGCTACTCTTATTGTGTAGATAGATATAATTCTCTAGACTACTGTCTACGATACATAGTTGTATCCTTATTTTATTTTTCGCGTCGGGACAACGAGTGGTGAAGAGAATCCTATAGGAGTTAACCTCATTTCCTGTTTTATGAGTGCTAGTTTCGATTTCTACACCGCAGAGATTACACATCAGTGTGGAACGCCCGGGCATTGCAAAAGTTTACTGGAACGACCGGAGTGATAAGTGAAAAGCATTCATCTCATTCCAGATGTGAAACACATGGGACACAAAGTGATTCCTGGGAATTATTGTTGGCTGTTTGTATTTTGCAAACTGTTTTACGATCGAGTTCTCTCTTTCCTGATGCGAAGCACAGGCGGGGTCAAAGGTTAAAAAAAGTCTGCTGCCCCTAAAGTTTAGTTTGGTTGGCTTTTTCGTTGACCTGCTGAAGCAGCAGCGTGGTTTAAATATTTCATAACATATCTGAATATTCCTCCCTCCACACCTTGGCATGATGGGCCGCTAGTCTTAATAATAGATAACATCCCAGCATACACGCCTGAATATAAATCGGATAAAAGTGGAAACAGATAACCAGGGAAATCATAAATAAAACCTTGTTATTTTATCTGTCAATTCCATAAATAGATATTTTGTCTCGTGGTTCTTGGAGGAATAATAAAATGTTCTCATGTCTCCCCTCCACTGGCGATTCTCTGGCTGTGTGTAGGGAGTGAAGGGGCGTTGGGGGGGAGGTGTTCCTATTGCACGTCAACACACTGATCTTGGACAGTAATGGTCCCTCCGATCGCCACTAAAATAGTTTAGTAGGAATCACATGGTGTCTAGCAGCTTTTTGTATGTATGTTTGTTTGTTTGTTTGTTTGTGTGTTTATGTACCGATGCAGGCAGTGCCCTCCTCGTCGGTGGTGAAGCCTGATTGGCAGACACACAGGAAGCTGCCAGGTGTGTTCCTACAGCGCCCCCTGGAGCACAGAGAGGGATTCTCCACGCACTCATCTATATCTGGACATGCATTCACAAACACAGAAACAAATAACCCACAATCTCAATAAAAATATTTTTGATTTTCCAGCAGTACAAATATGACTTAAATTTGACCTTTGGGCCTCCAATTTTACACAGGTGGTGTTGGGGACTGGTCAAAAAAGACCCCCCCCGATTATATCACATCCTAGACAAAATCATCCCTCCACCACTTCACGTGGGGAGGAACATCATGTATTGATCTGGCAGGTGAATGAGTGAGGTTTCGGCGCGACCAACTTACCTACGCAGGTGGTGCGGATGGTGTCCAGGCGGTGGCCCTCGTCGCAGTGGCAGGTGTAGCCTTCCACCAGGTTGTAGCAGATGCCCTTGCCGCAGATACGAGGGCTCACCACGCACTCGTTCACCTCTGGACCACAAAACAATGGTCATTCAATTCAATCAATGCATGGTTTAAGGGCCCACTGATTTAGTGGCTATAGGGCTGTGGGGCTTCCTGCCAAAAAATCTCATATCCTTATTTTTTTTTTTACCACATTATCTTTCGAAGCTCTGTGAACTTAGAAAGAAAATTCAGAGGTGCCCAGTAGTAAGGGTGTTGACTGCCAGCTGCAAGGTTCTGGTTTCAACCCACCCCCCTCCCCCCACCCCAATGTCCTCAGTCTACCTACAGACATCATTGAGCAAGATGGCCCGTAACCCCCTATCTGCTTCTTAATGAAATGTGACATGAGTCTCTTGGGGAAAAATCAATGCTAAGTGACTGAACAGAAGTAGTACTAGAAGTAAAGTTATAATAATAATAAATAGTAGTAGTAATTCAGCACTTATCTTCCTGTGCAAACTTTCAATGAAATCAGAGTTTCTCTTTCTTGAAATTTAATAATAGTAAGAAATAAATGTTTTAAGGTTTGGGTTTTAAAAAATAAAATAACTCCAACAACCGCACACGCACAGAAACACACACACGGACACACACACGGACACACAACGACACACACACAACCACACACTGAAAGCAGCCTGAGGTTATGGACATTTGCCGAGCGAGAATTACCAAATATCCACTGTGGTTTTGTCAGTCTGCCCAACTATGGTAGCAGAGGTCCTTCCATCACAGCTCTCTTGCATTTCCTTCTCTCTCTCTCTCTCTCCCTTTCACCCTCTCCCTCTCCCTTCTGTGTCTATGCCCTGCTGTCTTTTTTTGTCCCTATTTCTCTCGACTGTCTCTCCTATTTTCACCAGGATCAGAGTATATATATTTTCAACTCTGACCTCTCAAGCCATCACCAATTACAGCCATGGATACAAGCTCCCACTGTTTTATTTGTCAGATCAAAGCTTTTTTGGGTTTTTTTCTTTGAAGCATCCCATTCACCAACATTGGCCTAATGGACTACCGCCATAAGGACTACTATGATTTATGTTATTGACACCAAAGTACGTTTAGAAGGGAAGCCAACAGCTTGCAAAAACAACCCGGTATAATTCCACAGGCTACACTACTCGTCGATGACGTTAAGTGTAGAGACAGCAGAGCAAAACCTCTAAATCAAACTAGCTATCAGTCCAAACCTAGCACTGGTGCTGCTGAACACACACACTGATCATGGGCCTTATACCTGTCATGAAGGACCGGGGAAGACAAACAAGACGGCTCTATAGGAGGAGGACCAGGTCTTTCTCTCACCTGCTGACTGCGTAGGAGCGATGTCCTGTCCTGCGTTGGAGGGCAGCAGCTCCACCGGGGCAGGGGGAGAACTCCTCTCATACACTTCTGTGGGAGTCGAAGGAACCATAATGGAAGAGACCGGGAAAGATTGGCAGAACAGATAATTACACAAAGGATCAACTGTAAATATTTCATTTATAAACTTTCAGAGACATTTAACCACAGGATGATACCCAATGTGACTTGTGACAATTCGAACCCACGGGGGGGAAAAAAAACGAAGAATAATTAAATTACGTAATTTGTACAAATTCTGATTGAAATCATTTTTTTGCTTGTATATGCAGACGATGTTCATGTATTTATGACTGATACAGTAAACAATGAATTAATGTCTGTAGAGGAGAGGACTTAGAAGGACACCTGGGTAGGCCGTCTCCATCTTGACAGTGAACACACCAGGCGAGAGCTGAGGTTGGATGGGGTCAATTAATGTCCTATCACTAACCCCGGTTAGCAGCTTCTTCAACAACAAGAAGACACACAACAACATGAACCCAGAGAAGAGCAACAGGTCAGAGCTATGTGTAACATACAAGGGCCATAACCCTTAGGAGCTTCGGCAATGAGTGGCACTGATGACGCCATGCGAAACGTCGCCGTAGAGATAAGCTTATTAGCGTTAAGATAGCATGGCAGCTAAGTAGAATTTGAAAAAGAAAAGCGGGATGAAATAATAAAAAAAAAAATTGATAACAAAGCAAGACTGAATTGCTTGGTGAATCAGAGGAAAAGTTTGAAACTTGTTGAGCGGGAACCTTGGATGTCGGTGATGAAATCAGCAAGAAAGCAATAGATATGAATTGAATGCCATTTTGTAAAATAAGTTACAATCCGGTTTTTCAGTGGAAGCAGGGAGTGTTGCACTCTGGTATCCAAGTTAGATTTTGTTGATGTAGAGGCGCCGTGAAGCAGACAGGTATAGTCCAAGAGGCTCATTTGACGTAGCACGTAGCTTGTTATACTGCCCATAGTCATGCTGTCAGACTGCTGATCTCATGCAGAGATGATGCCATCATTGGCAGGTAGCGCGCACATTTTCGTGCATGCACAAGTTCTAAAATATTAATAAATGGAAAACGGCATTTGAATGACATCCTACCTGATCATCTGTAGGTGTAGCTACTCACCAAATAGAAAGAAAGGAAACAAGTTTATATTAATATTTATATGAAGGGAGAGACATATCATGTAATGATGTATGATGGTTCAGTAAGATTGAAATAGCTTCTGTTTCTTCTGAGCATTATCAGGAATCGACTTGCGTGTCTGTTGCAACACAGGTCAAAGGTCAGATTCTAACACTACAGATGATGTTACTTCAGTGATGTCAGAAAACTGTGTTTCCAGCTGTATCTGTGGTTTTATTAAATCATTAAGTTATTACCTCTTTTAGCAGTATCTAACCGCATATCTACCGCATCTCTGGCTCTTAGCTCGCTTGGAAGAGGTGCCAACCTGTCTTGGTGACGAGAGCCACATTAGGCTCTGGGTGGTGTCCAACAGGCTGTGTTACCCAGGCTACACAGCCTGGGTAAGGGACTGTCTGTCAGTTCCCTGTCTCCTCCGTCCTCCACGGTTCCCTACCCCTCAGTTACACGTTGTTCCACAGCAGCTTAGCGGCCGTTTTGGACCAGGGGTTGAGACAGACACTCTGCCAGCCTTTCTCTCTGCCCACCGGCTGTCAAGCATGCCCAAAGTTATAACCCATAAGAGGAGCTGTACCCCGTGGTGCACACACACCGGCACAGAAACAGACACAGACAGACAGAAGACACACACACACACACACACACCCAACACTGGACTATATGTATGCATATAAACACCCACAGGCAAATATATGTGCACAAACACACACACACACAAACACAGACACACACATGGATGTACAGATATGTATGTGTACAGAGTTAACACACACACACAACTCATTACTCCCGATAGGTTTTTACTTTGTCTTTCCTGTGTCTCTTCCGTGTCTAAGTATCTAGGGTAGTGATCATAATTGTATATAAGTTTGGAGGAGGACCACCACGGGCCTTACAAATGCATATCATTCATTGACGTGATGATATGAATGAATCATTAAATGAGGTGACATGAACACCCTCATCTTTGTAGTGAACTACAACAGGGAGACATGTTGGGGTCCCCGTAGGGCTGTTATTGATTAAATGCAGATCGCTCCTATGTTATCAGCAGAGTGACACGATGTCATCCATCAAACGCGTGGGAAAAATAACTAAGGCAATTAGTGCCCCGCTACACGCCAGCTACCTTATAATCACACAGGGAGTTTCTGAATTAATCTCAGCGGCAAGGCCAACGTGACAGCGACATCCGGATTTACATTCAACTCCTTCCTGACACACCCCGGAGAAACGACTCGTTGTGTCGCTCTCATCATTTCTGGCAGAGGCCTTTCCTTTGAACTGCATGTTCACTGTAGATTAGAATTCCACAGCCATCCTCCAGGGCCCTGAATGGGGGAGCGGTCAGAGAAAATCGCTTCGGGCCCTGCTGCAAGTTTATGGCCCTTCTAGCTTTTCCTTCTAGTGCTGTTGGAGAATCACAGATCTTCCCTGACTTCTCCAGGTCAGATGAAATCAACACTTAATTCTAATTAAAGGAACTCCTTAAGAAGGATCTAGATTAATAAGGATCTGAGAAAAATCTCCAGAAGCATCGACAAGCATGATGACTTTCTCACAATTATCCATTTTGTACACCCCTCTTCAAAATACCAATTGTACATCTCTAGTTGGAGCTCTGCTAGACCACGGTTCAGCCTCACCTGGTATTGGCTTGTCTGGTTCCCCGAAGGCTTCCACTGGTTTCTCGGGCGTGGGCAGTGGGCGTGGCCGAGGCGTGACCACAGGTTCCTGGTAGGTGATTCTGGGTTTGGTGACGGGCGGCTTGGGCAGTACAGTGTAGCCCATCCCACCGGGACATATGTCTTTGAACTTGGCTACAAGATGACAGACACGAGAGAAGATCAGACCACCAGATAAACCATGTGTAACGTCAGAGTATATTCTGCATGATGGTGGCTTCACGTTTGACGGAGCTAATTTAGATCTTGAGTAGAACAGGTTTAGGTCTTTCATTAAAAGTGGCCAATTTCATATGATCCACTTTCGTTCTAATACATTGCCCTGTTATTCTCCCCAAAAAAGAACAAAATTCCCCTCAAGTGTCTGACACCAAAGGAAGGTTGTTGCTTTAAGAAGCAGTTTGTAAATACTTACAATACACTACTTAAACATGAAAATAGAAAAATACAGGCTTCCCTTATTTGAGGCTTGGCCATGAAGGTAGTGGGTACATATCTGGCCCTTTCTCAATGGCGAGCTGGTTCAGTGTAAACGTGTCATATTTACTTTTATAAGCCTATATAGTCCAAAGCTATTGGTCAACCATACAACCTGAACACACGGTAGATCCAGAGGATGTTAAGAGGAGCATTTTATATTTCCTTTCAGAGTCCAGCCAATGAGTCCTGGAACGCTGTGTGAAACTCAGGCCCAGGGAGAGACAGGACACGGCCGTGTTCCAACACTTGATTTTGTTGGCTTGACGGAAGGTCCCTTGTTAACAAGGTGTACCATATAAACACACCACGCAAACACTGCCTCTTTGTTGCTGAGCGGAGCAGCTGGCTATCACAGTCAAAAAAACGAGGAAATTGAGAAAGACCGAAACCCAAAAGGAGCCCAGAACCAAGATACAGACATGTTGACCGAAAGTGATAAGGGGGAAAAAAACGACCGGACAAAGGTGGTTGTTGTTGTGGTAGCCACCTGTAATGCATCTAAAAGCAACTACTGTACTAGCAAAGCAGGGGACCACATGCAGACAGGAAGTGTGGGGGGTGATACAGGAAGAGGACTCTGGGTCCTACCCGGGTTTCTTTAACACAGGGCCCTTGTTCGTGATCGCCGTTCTTTGCGTTGACGATCCTTTCCGCCTGCATACTTACTACCAGGTCACCTTCGCTACAGTGGGTCCCTTCTGGGGGACGTGAAGGTGGGGAACCTTACCTGTTCCGGGGAGGGGGCAGGGGTCACAGCGCGGACCCCAGGCCTTTCCCACGCTGCAGCAGCACAGCTGTTTGCTCAGCTGGGCCGAGACCGGGTGCAAACACTGCTTCCCAGTGGTGACCAAGCGGTAGCATGCCCCTTTCTCCTCCTGGACGGCTGTGTAGGCTGCAGAGGCAGGTGGTGGAGGTGGTGGAGGAGGATGAGGAGGTGGAGGAGGAGGGAGAGGAGGAGGAGGAGGAGGAGGGAGAGGAGAAGAGGTGGAGGAAATAGAGGTGGAGGAGGATGAGGAAGATGAGGAGAGGCGGGATGAGGAGGAGGTGGAGGAGGTGGAAGAGGAGGAGCAGGACAAGGGTGGAGGTGAGGTGAAGATGGATGGGGGGGGTTGCAGGGGAGGAGCGCCAGAGTGCAGGTGACAAACAGGAAAACAAAAATATATGGGAAAAGGGGGAGAAAACAGACAGGAGGACAAATGAAGCGCCCCTTCACCGTAGAAGCTCTGGAAACCACCGACACACATTCCCCACCCAGCAGGACGACCCAATCCCAACACGCAACCACATCTCTAACCCCATACCTGTCAACCCTCCAGATTCACCCAGAAGGGCTTCTCAATGCCAGGGGTCCAGAATACGCCCTATCTCACTTGATCTGTTATCCAATCGTTCCTTCTAAAAACATTGTGGTGCTTGGCCACTCGTCAGGCCCTTGATGCCTAAAGAGGCCAAATGAAGAAGGCCATGATCCTCAGTATCTTGTGGTCGAATTATGATTGGCTAGCTGCAGTCCTCCGATTGAAGTGACCTCACGAAGGCTGCGCTGGCTGACTGTTGCTTGCCATGTTATTTCGTTTTTTCGTACACCCTCATCTTGGTTTGGAAAATCCTCCATAGTTATGAGGTCTGGAGGTTGGCAAGTTTGTACATTGCTAAAACAACAAACTGGTAATAAATATACCCTGTGTATATATATGTGTGTATATCCCCACATATGCATCATCGATATGAATTCTAAGTGACAGAAAACCCCATGTAGCATATTTCCACATGGTCGCACCTACATTAAAATATACAGTACTGAGTGAAAGCAAAAAACATCTTAGACCTATGGACTGACAGAAGGTTTAAGTATAGGTTTGTGGAAAGAAAATCGAAGGATGTCAGAGTTTCATGCCAATGCCTCATGCAATATAGAATGCAGCGTGCATGCTAATGCCTAGGATATACCAGTGCAGGCTAAATTAGAGACTTGCTAACACACAGAAAGCCTCCAGGGCAGGCTAACATGGTGTCATGATAACGCCCTGCATGCTCCCAGTGTAGGCTAGCCCAGAGCCATGCTAACACCCAGCATGCTACCAGCACCATGCTAACCCGCAGCGTCGTTGGTTAAGTCTGTGTTGCACATCGCTCACAGCGCGCACACAGGTACTGGAAACCCAGAGCCAAGGCCCAAGCAGACGATGGAAAACCACAGCGCAGTAACCGGCCAGCTCCCTGCCCGGACCTTGTGTGGGCAATGCTTCATAATCTGACCATTTTATAGTTATGGCAATTACCATAAATTCAGTGAGCTGTTTTCTGGAGAAAGTCGGGTCTTTTCTTCACCACAAAGTAGGGGAGAACAGAACAAAGGTTGGAGAGAGGCGGGGCTTGTTGAAGCCTGTCCTAAGATATCATTGAGCTAAAGAGAAGCCCTTGGCAGATTACCTGCAGACACCAAGTTGCCATAATACAGATTTATACTGTGTGTCTGTGTGTGCGTGTGTGTGTGTGTGTGTGTGTGTGTGTGTGTGTGTGTGTGTGTGTGTGTGTGTGTGTGTGTGTGTGTGTGTGTGTGTGTGTGTGTGTGTGTGTGTGTGTGTGTGTGTGTGTGTGTGTGTGTGTGTGTGTGTGTGTGTGTGTGTGTGTGTGTGTGTGTGTTTCTATATGTGCATATGAGGCTGTGTCTAGGTGTGCATCCTTGTGTGTATGCATGTGTGTGTGTGTGTGTCTTTGTGTATATATTTATGTGTATGTGTGTGTGTAAATGCCTGGATTATGCTTGCGTGCATGCATGTGACTGTTTGTGTGTGTGGTGGGGGGGATCATTAAATAAATGTGTCTGTAGAAAAAGTAAAAGCAGAGTTTCTGTGTTGGGATATTGTTGAGGTTTACGAACCAGCCAGCCTCACCCCGGGGTGCTGCGTGACTCTGTCCATCGACAGATGTTTCACTTTATTACATTTCAACACACATGAAGAGACAGATACACACACACACACACACACACACACACACACACACACACACACACACACACACACACACACACACACACACACACACACACACACACACACACACACACATACACAACTACTAACAAACAAACACACTCAAGCACTCTAGCTTCTCACACATACTCAAACTTTTT
Organism: Melanogrammus aeglefinus; assembly: GCA_900291075.1. NCBI lineage: Eukaryota > Metazoa > Chordata > Actinopteri > Gadiformes > Gadidae > Melanogrammus > Melanogrammus aeglefinus. The sequence goes on along the minus strand of OLKM01000627.1, from coordinate 155,934 downwards.
AACATTGAGCAGACTAGTCTGGTTAAACAAAGTTGGTATATCTGAAATACATTTTGGCAATTTCTCTCGTTTCATTGCACAAATTTCCTCCCTCCCTCAATCACTCTCTCCCTTCCTCCTCTCAGCATGTTGAATCTATAACTCAGTCTAGTTCAACAAAAACACGGGAGACACATAAACCGAGATTGGCCGGTTTGTGGGGACATTCTGCGTTCCACTACAGCGCTTGATATCTGGGGTGGTAGTAGGCCTGGGGAAAGGAAGGGGTGGGAGAATGGGTCCGGTGGACGTCAGGTTCACACATCATGCTCTGGAACATGCAGTTTCAAGGGTTTCCTGGGATAGGCGCGAACATGTCATCGCTCATCGGCCGCAGCATGAGCGGACATCCTGTGAATGCTAGAGTTATAGCTAAGCATTGGGTGGACACCTCGATGAACTCCACGAAACACAAACAGATAATCCTGCGGGTTAGATCCGTCATCTTTAGAGGGAAAATCGGGCTTATAAAATATCACAAAAAGTGTTATTGAAAAAGCATGCGGATATGATTAGGATTACAGGTTGGATTACGTAGGGTTTAACACCACTGGACTCTCACAGTGTGGATGACCGACAATCACGTGGAAGAGGAGAGGAGAAAACGAGAGTGAGGGAGGAACAGATGGATAGGTGGAGAGGGAGGTGAGAAAGAGAGGGAGCGGGAAAGAGAGAAAGAGAGTGAGGGATGGAGAGCAAGAAAGAGAGGAAGGTTGATGGAGAATAAGAGAGATAGAAAACAAGAGACAAAAAGAGAGAGAAATGGAAAGAGAGAGAGAGAGAGGCAGAAAACAGGAAAGCGAGAGAGAGAGAGAGAGAGAGGCAGAAAACAGGACAGCGAGAGAGAGAGAGAGATCGTGATCTGATGCAGGTGAAGAACACTACTTACGTATGCAGGTGGCGAGTGAGGGGTCGGGGATGAAGCCCGCTTTACAGCGACACCGGTAGCTGCCCACCGTGTTCAGACACTCCCCATTAGGACAAACCCCCTGGAGTTGGCACTCGTTCACGTCTGTCCACCGCCACAACATCAACATAAAACTCTTGTTTTATGTCTTTATTTGGGTCTTTCTTAACCCTATTGGGCTAATCCTCTAAGGGGCTAAGACTTTGAAACATATGGGATAATAAAAGATACAACTTTTTGTTGCTGAAATGTGGTGATTTAATAATATAGAAAACATAATATAGAAAACAATACATACAATCTAAAAACATATCAGAAATAATATTAAGAGCCACGCAACATCCAAAAGCTATATCCAATCAAAACCCCCTAGCGAACCAGTTAGCTTGCAGCAGTAGCAACAATGGGTATCATGTTTCTACATCGGCTCAGTGGTGAATTCAGGCTACGGCCCTTCCAACTGTAACTGTAATACATAGCTGCAGTCCCTGAAATAAAAGTGCTAAATTTGTTTTCTCCTGTCGCCCCCTGCCCTTACTTTAACCTTCTCAGAGAACACTTGTCTGCTTGATGTGAGTGTGTGTATGCGGTACGTATGTGTCTGAAATTCTGCGTCAATTCAAGCTATGATCATAATTTCCCCCTGCTTTGAGTTGTACTCATTTCAGGTCTTAATACTTTTGTTTCTGTTTTGTTTCTGCCTGGCCCTCGACTTAGTCATCAGAGATGAGATGGAAAGTTGGATTAATGGTATGGATGGGCAGGGGAGAAAAGGGTGCTGGATATGTACACAGAGTAGGGAACTGAAGAGTCGGTGTGTAAAACCCATAAAGGCTCATGAAACACGTGTTCCCAACATGTGTGATAACAATCGAACAAAAGACGCCTCAGAAGGGAATAGTGGAAGAGGCTCTTACCTTGGCAGTGAGAGTTGTTGATGCGCTTGTATCCAGGAGGACAGTCCATTGCAGGAATAGCTGGATGGGGAGCGGGAGGGAGAACAAGAGCCACAAAGAATAGTGTATAATAATCAACGTTGGCATGTACAAACAAATCGTGCATGTGATGACAACAGTATGATATTTACTTTAAAGCCCAAAGCCCACAGAGCACGAATATGTCTACATATTTGTAGTGCTACACAAAATATTACCCAAATACTTTTGTTTTAATAGAGCAATACTGTCCATTACGTCAGCTGCAAAAGGTTACACATGTGGGTTGGCTTAGAAAGCTAAATTACGACATATTTTAAATTAAACATGAGGATGTATTCTGCTTTCTCTGCTTACAGTAACTACCTCCAGTGACTGTCAGTATTGAACTTGAACACGCTTCACAAAACACTTAATGATGAAACACAAATGAGCTCCCTGGAATCAAACCTATCACAGGGTTGATGGGTAATTTAATAAGGGAATATCTCAGCTGGAGAAGAGCTCCTTGGACCAAAGAAAAGGTTTCAGTACCTGAAGCCATTAAAATCCTCCATCGCAAAGGATTAAGGTCTGTCCACGATTTAGGATTAGAGACATGTGGTAAAATCCATTTGAACATGGAACTGTGAAGCCCTTTGAGGCTGTAATGTGAAAAATGGGGGATTTATAAAGAAACAAAAAACTGGATTCGACCATACTTCAAATGCCACACCTCCAGGCCAAGGCAACACCACCAAGATAAAAAAAAATGCTTTATGTCCCTCAGGGCACTCTGAACCAGGCTTGGAGGAGAATCCGGACCAGCTTGTAAGCAGGGGGACTTCAGTCTTCACTGGAACCTGTCAGACTAATGGAGAGGAGGATTAACAGCTCTAGCTTCCTCAAGCGTCGATGCAAACCAGGAAACACATGCCTTCCTATTGAGGAAGTGATCCCACTGGGGACCTCTGAACAAAAGGCAGACCAGGAGAGAAGTTCAAAGTGTTAAACCCAGCTGGGAGAAGCAACATCTAGCCCCTTCGGCTACGATGAGGCTGTTGTACAGAAAATATGAAGTTGTTCAAAACTCGCTCAGATAGTGTGAAATCTTTTACTCGATGACCTAAATAGCCCACATACTGTATATAGCCCTATGTTTAGTTTTTTTTCCCCTAAAAACATTTCTAGATTCCTTAATCACTAACACCAAATCACTGACAATTTAAGAGTGTGCAAATATCAGAAACAATCCAAGTGTTTGTCCCAGGAAAATAACCGATTTGCCCCACAGGGATAACCCCTGAAATCCACATCCTAAACCCCCGGCCTGCCTGGTACCAGACCCAGCAGTCCCCAGCTGTCAGGGCCTGGTACCAACTGCAGGAGTCAAGTCGCTGCCGCGGGTCGAGAGCTCCAGCAAGGGACGGACAAAGACCCCTAAAGAGGCTTTTCTCTCTCCTTTCCAATTCCTTGCCCAGTGGCGAGGAGGCACCAGGCAGAGCTCATGCCTGGAAGCAGATTGGTGGCTTGCTCAACCCGGGAGCCCACAGAACAGGGCAAGGTTTGTTGGTGTTCAAAGCCAATCTCCTACCACCGGCTACAGGTGTACTTGGGACACAATGGGGGCTGTTTAACGCTCCGTTCCTGGGGGCAAGCGCTAGGAGAACGCAGGGTCCATTTAGAAGGTTCCTTTGGATCAATACTAAGTCTTTGTTGAAGCACCTATAGAAGGCCGATCTGAAGTTTCAAAGTAATACAGAGCAAGAAGTTGGGGTATATTATGGGATTCGGAGGAAGAAAGCACATTTTAGGCAGGAAAGTTAGCAGGGTTTCATGTTCTCCCAAATAATGAAACCATTAAAACTCCATTGAGCTTCAAGGCTTTTTTTTTGGTGGTGTATTTTTTTTCTGATGTGCTTCTAAGACACTGATCGTTATTTTTCTCATAGTCTTGAGAACCTGGCGCCATAACACCAGTGTTATGAAAAATAAGTCATTATGTATATCCAATTCCATATTTCATAAGCAGACCCAGCAGAGGTGAATTGCAGTAGAAGGACTTCACACAACAAACAGTAGCGGCTAACGCTAAAGCTCTCAGCCAACAATCGGCTTTCATGTACAGAAAGACATAATGGTGGGGGGAAGGAGGGATCGTGGTACGGTGAAGGGTGGGCGGCTTTGATACTGATCTTGTGTGTGTGTGTTTTTGTGTGTGTGTGTGTTGGAGATTGTTAGTCTGTTTGTGTGTGTGCGTGTTTGATATTGTGAATTTGTGTGTATGTGTGAATGTGTGTATGAGTTTGTGTGTTTACGTGTGTGTGTGTGTGTGTGTGTGTGTGTGTGTGTGTGTGTGTGTGTGTGTGTGTGTGTGTGTGTGTGTGTGTGTGTGTGTGTGTGTGTGTGTGTGTTGTTAATCTGTGTGTGTGTGTGTGTGTGTGTGTGTGTGTGTGTGTGTGTGTGTGTGTGTGTGTGTGTGTGTGTGTGTGTGTGTGTGTGTGTGTGTGTGTGTGTGTGTGTGTGTGTGTGTGTGTGTGTGTGTGTGTGTGTGTGTGTGTGTGTGTGTGTGTGTGTGTGTGTGTGTGTGTGTGTGTGTGTGTGTGTGTGTGTGTGTGTGTGTGTGTGTGTGTGTGTGTGTGTGTGGAGGCCTGCAGGCTGGAGCTCAGCACCGCAAATTAGATTCTTATGAACTTCCTGTGGGAGCATTCATGTAACACGACCCCCACTCACAAACGCACTGACGGACACACATGGATATGCATGTGCATGCACAACACACAGGTTCACAAGCTCACATGCACACGCACACACATAGATTCACATTCTCACAATCGCAGACACACAGACATATACCCACACACACACACACACACACACACACACACACACACACACACACACACACACACACACACACACACACACACACACACACACACACACACACACACACACACACACACACACAGAATGACAAACTCACGTAGGCATACACACATACGCAAACATTCACAATGTCACAAACACATACAGACTTGCAACTACAAAGACAGATTTGCAAGAGCGCTCATGTACAGATTCAGGATTTCAAACACACTTTCACACACACTTTCACACACCTACTCCTTATGCCTGCGGAGTAAACCCATAAATCTATAAAGGGGAGCTATGGAGTAGAGGGGAGGGGGGAACCTGGTCAAATTCTCTAGGTTACAACCTCTAACAGTTAAGACAAGGGGAGGGGAGGGGAAGGAAACGGGGGTTAGGGGGTGAGGTCGACGATGAAGTCATCCAAAGCACCCGTCCCCATCCCCCCGTACCAACTCCTTTCCTGAAATAACCGCGTGAATGACATTTGTCTGACAGTTTGCCCCCTTGTGAACACACCAGGCCGGACTGCATTTCAGCCCTGTGTCTTGGCTCAGGTATTCTGGGCACTGCCAGCTGAAGCCAGCCAGCGAGACAGAAAGGCCTCAAGACTGTTTGGAGACTGTTTTTAGAAGAGGGCTGGGGGATTCCAGGGAATGGATCTGGAGCTCATACCGGTCTCCGGAAGACTCTGGTCAGATGTGGGAAAGTGTTTTTCAGGAGGAACCGTACAGAAGCCTTGATGCCCCGGGAATATCAGGACACACTCCGCTTGTACTCGATGCTTTGTTTTCTAATTATTTTTGCGAAGAATGGGTTGATGTAAGTAGTGTGTGTACATGGAACTTCATTGACAACTATAGAGGAGAAGTAAATGACCCATGTCAAGTTCTTTGCTTATTTATGAATGAGTATCTTTTACGCCTGCCACATATTGATGAATACCCCTTCCAACCTGATACAGTCATAGCACTTCAAAAATACTATTATCTTCACGGTGTATAACAATAACGATGCATCTGCAAAATGATCTAGTTCTAAATATATACCAGACAAACTTGTAAACAGCTGCGTATGGCCATTTATGTAAATGTGTATAACGCTTGCATTGTATTCTAGAATGTATGCAGTGTTAAACTTGTCTTTACGAGTAAAGAAAAAATAAAAATCAGAGCCACAGAAGCGACGGAGCCAAATAAGTCTGGCTTAGTTCTGGCGACACTACGCCCATATATGGACAAAAGACGCCCCATGACGGAATATAAATAAACAGAGAGAGAGAGAGAGAGTGAGAGATACAGAGAAAGAGAGAGGGATTCTTTGGGAAGAATGTCACTCTATTATAACAAGACAAAGCCCACAGGACCGTGTTTTGGTGCAAGCTGATTGGTTCTGCCAAGATGAGGAACAGACCAGGAACGTAGGATTGTTTCCCTCGGTGAGTCAGCGCATTCAGAACAATGAACAACTCTGGAGCACTACCCAAACCGCTGTTTTAATCCTCTCTGTGCCGTCATAAAACTCCATATTCCTTCAAAACATACAATAATCTATCCCTTCCATTCACCCTATTCCTTATCCTATCCAGTTCAGATGAAACCTTCTTCGGCAAAGAAGAGGGTTCACAGATTCACAATTGTATACATCCATGGTTTTTGAACTGCTTTATACCGATATCATTTACACCAATAATGTAACCTTCAGTTGCATCCCTTTTAACTGTCTAAGGTAAAGGAACTCTTTTCAGAGTGGAAAATAATGGTAAATTTCGCGATTTAGTAATTTAGCAGCTGCTTTTATCTAAGTTGACGTACAGTGGCTTCAGATAAATGTTGTTAAGGAGCAGGTGGGGGTCAGAGCATCTTGCTCAAGGATACCTAGGCAGACAAAAGTAATTGGGGATCAAACCCAGAACCAAATGCAGAAGCCCCCTGTACTTTTTCTTCACAGAGCGGTTCAAACTCAGGAAATGAGCGATTGGGAGTGAACCCCTTCCCTCCAGCGGTCTTCCCAGGGTACTCACATGGTTTATTGGGACACTGCTGGCACTTGTTGAAGCCCCAGGACGTCCCGACAGAGCCACAGCACTCGTCCTGCTTACTGAGGCCTGGCAGAGCCTTCCCACACTGGGCAGGAACACACACAGACAATGAGTAGGGATACACACACATAAGACACACATGGGCATGGACACACACAGACACACATGGGTATGGACACACATAGAAACATATGAACATGGACACACAGAAAAAAGAGAGGGAAAGGGTACAACAGAGAAAGAGAGAGAGAGAGAGAGAGAGAGAGAGAGAGAGAGAGAGAGAGAGAGAGAGAGAGAGAGAGAGACGAGAGAGAGAGAGAGAGAGAGAGAGGAGAGCGAGAGCGAGAGAGAGAGAGAGAGAGAGAGAGAGAGAGAGAGCGAGAGCGAGAGAGAGAAATGACATAAGCAGGACAAAGGAAATTTAATGCAGCTTCGAGAAAAAAAAATAATAAAGGGAGACAGAAAAATTAATCGAAAAGATAAAATACTTGTTGTGACATGAGAAAATGCTGGCCTTAAACTCAATGTATTTAAACAAAAACCCACAATGCAGACGGATATAATGTAGACACAACGCAGACACTCTTCAGCACACACACACACGGCCAGGTGGAAACACAAAGATAAGAGCAACATAAACCTCCCTCTTCCCCTCTATCTCGCCATCTCCTTCGCTACCTCTCGCGGGCCGACAGACTGCTTATCGCTACACAGTCTGTCGGGCGGTAAAACGTGCACCAAATGAACCGCTGATGCCGCACAGATAAGCGGGAGCGACGCGCCGATATCCGTAATAGACCCGGTTCATACCGGGGCTCAAAAGACAGGCTTGGCCGAGCGCACCCCCACGCAACAAAAGGCTCCCTTTTAAACAAGATCTAAACAAGAAACCGAGCAGAGCTGCCGTATAAGCAGGAGGCTCCGGAGATGGGAGTGATTTAGATTTAGTGCTTTGAGTATCTCTAACATCCCCTATAACCGGGAACTGCATTACAATCAGTAGAACAGACACGTCAGTGTGGCGCGAATGCCTATTTGTTTCATTCAATCCCCAAAAAGAAGCACTGACAGATGGGGTGAGGAATAAAAAAATACATTTTCTTTCACTGGATCTAGCTTTGAAGACTAAATCATGGTTACTTTTTTATTTCTTCTATTTTACATCGTTGCTCACACAAATAGCTCATTATGACTGCTTTCTTGCTCAAATATATTCCCCCGCTTTGTTTTGCTATTTGAATACATAAATATGGAACCGTTGTAACAATTAAAACTTTAAAAGCCATTAGCTTGTCTAGCTGTCAGCGTACCTGGCTGGCCTGGGTCTCCTGGAAACAGCGTCCCAGCTGGCTCTTGGAGGTGACGGGCTGGTAGCCTTGGGGCACCTGGTAGCCATGCCGGGACGGGTAGGCCACGCTGTGTCCGTGGTGCCGGATCTTCTGGCTGCTCTCCACGTGGTGGTAGGTGAAGCTGGAGGAGGAGCCAGTCTGGGGGGGGGCCTGGTCCAGGGCATCCAGCTGGGACACCTGGTGGATTTGGACCGATGCCTCGGGAGGGTGCTTCACGTGGATGTTGACGATGCCCTGACCGAACTTCACTGGAGGTAGAGGGTGCACCACAGGACGCTTACATGTCATGTCGGCATTTAGGGTTTAAAATTCGACGCGTAAGAATCAAAATTGGAGTTACTACAAAACAGTTCAAGTTTGGCTAAAGTAAAAAAAAAAACTGCACAGAGTGTAGAGCTGCCAAAGGCACAGCAATTTATTTGCTTATTATCGGTAATGTTGTTTTTGGTGTTTTCTTATATTATTAAACAGTTTTGTTGAGTACTTGGTTCTGATTGGTCAATTACGTACTGTTATTTCTGAATTACAGACCACTGCTATGAATAACAGACCAAATCATTAGACCAAACCATTTTTGAATTAAGAAAATAATGAGTTGTTATTTTTGGTGTCAATTCATTGATACCTTATGTCCCCTAAGTTTACCTGTGTACCCCTACCTGCTCATTAATGCATAATTAAAAAACACAATTCACTGTGAGTCACTCCGGGTAAAGTTATCTGCTTAATGACCAACAAGCAAATTTAATTTCCGCAAAAAACATGAATACATTTTACGCCAATGTAAAATACACTTAGTCCAAATGGAAACAGTTGAAACTAGAATGCCATAATCTTCCTCCAAGATGGCCACCGTGCAAAAGTCCTACTCTCTCCAAACTCTAGATTTTCCCGCCTCTTTTCTTACCGGAGTTCTGCCCGTTGCTGTAGGTCAGGGGGAGCGTGTGCGTGGCGTGCACGTGGGTCTGGCCATAGACGCCGCTCTGCTGGTGCTGTCCGCCCTGAACCGCCACCTGGCAGAACTTTCCGGTGAAGTTGGGCGGGCACTGGCACTTATTCCTGGCACTGCACTTACCTCCGTTTATACAGGGGAGGTGGCACACCACTAGGGGGAGAAGGGGGAGGGAGCGATGGAGAGAGGGGGGAGGGGGGGGGAGACAAATGAGATAAAGAGGACAGACAGAAAAAGAGAAAGAAAGAAAGGAACACATAAAATGCATTCATTAATACAGTAAACACACGCATTAGGACCATAACTTATTTAAGTAAAATAGCTTTGCACTTTCTAAAGGCCCTATCACCATCATCATTGACAATAAACCCCATAATTTCTCACTGACAAAAAATGACAGAAACTAGATGTATGTACACATCAACATCATGCCTAATTCGTACTGTCCACCTCCTTGCCTATCTGTCTTGTCAGCCAATAAAAGTTTATTCAGCCACAAAGGAATTTCTGTGAGAGCGCAAGCTAGTCTCCACGTTCACGGCGAACGGTAGCCAGTTCTATCTGACCCTGCACATAGTGGTAGATACTCCAACAGAGCAAAAAGGCCGCATAAATATTGATATCTATACTTCATATGACATCCAGACAGCTCAATGACAGGCCGGCAGTAACTCCCTTCAGGGGGGAGAGTCTATGTGAGGACAGATTCAGCAGTGTGTCAGCCTGATCCTATGCTGGCCAGGGTTTTTTCCTCTCCCTGTATGAATACACATGTGCTTGGGTTGGGGTTTGTGTTTTAAGTGAGTCTGAATGAAGTGTTCATCGGTGTGTGACGGTCAGGACACTGAGGGAATATCCCTCATCTCTCCTCCTCGGGAGAGCCTGAAGACTAACAGGCAGACGACAGGAAGTCAACAGGAAGAGGAAAGAGTGACGATATGAGGTCTACAGCAAAGCTACAGTAAGTCACTGCCGTCTTCTTGTAGAAAGAGTACAGGAAGAAAGAAAGACTACAAGAAGTCAACAAGGAGGACTACAGGAAGTCAACAAGCAGGACTACAGGAACGCAACAAGAAGGTTTTGAGGAAGTTTAGATGAAAGACTACTGCTGTCAAGGGGAGGCCCTTGACAGCAGACTACTCATCCAAAAGAACCCTAAAGAACCCTTGAAAAAAAGAGCCATTCACTACCACTGAAATCCTGGAGACGTTGAGATCCCGCTAGGACCAGCTGTGCATTAACTTGGGAGAACGTGGTCATGTCCTGCTTTAACTGCACCATGGTATGGCTCTTATAAAATGAATCTACCATAATCTACTGAAACCCCAGGAGTCAGCTACTCTTCCTCGAGCTAGGAGAGAACCACACTCCGCGCACACTTAACTATGGACTTTCCTCTCCTGCGATGATTGAATGTTTTGGGCATGAGGGGGGGGCGGGGTACGCAAGCCACACTGGTCATTGAAGCCGCAGCCTTTTGTTTACTCTGGTGTCATTCCCTCCGGCAAGAGCCAGGGTTCTCTGAGGATTTGTAGTGGTGACACATAATAACAGAGACAATCAATCTATCCCACCACAACCCGCTCATTATGGCGACAATAACACAGCCGGACCCACACATCTCTGATCCACCTCGCAGCGCCTCGTCTCCCCGGCTTCATCTTCCCTCGGCTCTCCTCTGTTTGATCTCTCACTCCTCTAATTCGGTTTCTTCCGCTCTTTCCTTCCCTCTGTGTCTCCGTCTTTATCTCTCTCCCTTTCAGATCCTGTTTCAATATGCTTTTCTTTCTCTTACTTTCTGTCGCTCGATTTCTACAACAAAAAAAAAACAAAAAGGCAAGACACTCGAAATAACGAACAGATGTCCGCCCAGCCTGGCAGCCCAGCTACTTGAACTCCTTGTTCTCCTGGTCTGAATGCACCCTCATCATCGTCATCGTGAGATGAAGGGAGTCTCCGGCTGGACCAAAACCCTTTTGCACTCAGCAAAAATAAGTTAAAATAGCCACTTGATCTACAGGTGGCAAATAGAAACCTCCACTACCTCCACCTCCCCTCCATCCACCAACACTACCATCCGAGTCTCCCACCACATCCACCTATCCACCTAAAGCACCCCCATCCACACACCCAATCTTCCGCCACCACACACATCCACCACTGCCTCTGGCCTCTCTCCCCAGCCCCATCCCACCAGCTCAATTCACCCCGCACCTCCATACACCACCCACCCACCACCCCAGACCCCAACCCCCCCCTCCATCAACCACATAACCCCCATCCAACCGCCACCAACCTCACCCGATATACCTTCATACCCCACAACCTTCAACCCCCCCTGCCTCTGGCTCCCACCACCTCCACCCCATCACCCCATCCATACCCCATTATTTCCTTATTTCCTTGATCCCCGACCAACCCCTTCCTCCACTCCCACCCCCTCTGCCTCTAGCCTCCTTCCTAAGTGCCAGTTGGGGCCACTAATTGAAGCCCACATTGCAGTCAGCGCAGCCCACCAGACTTTTTTTTTACTGTAAACCACCTGGGGTGTGATGACGAATGACCACAGCCCTGGCGTTCCCATCCGCTGGTCGGATACTGAACGACACACGACTGGGGGCTCAACCTGGTGCATTGACAAAGCACTGGCAATGTGCCATGCAGAGGAACCACAGGGTTCAGGTCATTCCATCTCTCCTTCAAAGTAACTTTCCTGTCTGTCCTCCCTCTAATAGCCACAGGAGTAGGGGTGAAAGTGGAAGTGAGAGTGAAACATCTCATGAAAATGATTGTGGGGGGGGGAGTATTAAGACCATGCAGAGTTCCACATCCAATTCTTCTTATTAGCAGATTTTCAATGTATTACTCATGGTGAGTCATTCATTGGGAACCGAATATCCATCACTGGTCAGGTCCTTTTTAGGAGATGAGCTGTAACTCACTAGCCAGCTCCGGAGATGAGAAACTAGAAAAACAAGCAAAAAGATACTAGCATGATATATATTCTGATGTGTGTGTGTGTGTGTGTGTGTGTGTGTGTGTGTGTGTGTGTGTGTGTGTGTGTGTGTTGTGTGTTGTGTGTGTGTGTGTGTGTGTGTGTGTGTGTGTGTGTGTGTGTGTGTGTGTGGAGCAGGAGCGGCGGCCCCCAGCCAGCTCGTAAATCGGTCGGGTCACGCTTTCCGCTCTTTTCTACTCCATCTTGTTGTACTCCTGTTGCTATTTTCAATGTAAACGCAAGTGGTCTGGTTTCTAGTACAATCTTAGTTCAGTTCTGCACATATTTAGGGCAGAACTTATTAAGATGCACTTGTGGGTGGGCACACACACCACACACACACACAGTAAGAACACACATGAGCACTATACAACTACTATTAGATCAATTCCATAAAGGGTTTATAATGTAAACAAATCGTTTCTAATTTTATAAATAAACACACGCTCCCTCAACTGTTATAACAGCCAGCCAATGCCCCAACAGCGAGGACAAGAGAGGGAGGGAGGGAGGGAGGGAGGGACCGAGAGCGAGGACAAGAGAGGGAGGGAGGGAGGGAGGGAAGGAGAGGAGCTGAAGGGGGAGGTTGAATTGAGGGAGGGAAGGAGAGTAGGATTGCGGGAAATTATTGGATTTATAGAGGGAGAGAGAGGGAGAGAGAGCAAGAAGGAGAGAAAGAGGGAGGGAGTATTGAAAAAAGCGAGAGTGAGAAGGACAGAGATAATTTAAAGAAGAGAGAACTTTCAAGGCCATAGGACATGTCTGGACAGGTGGAGGGAGTTGAAGTGCATGCCAGGTACCCCAGACGGTCACATGACCTCCGCGTCTGATGACAACAGCAGCCTCTATTCAGAGAAAAACTTCAAAATAAAAGCACACAGTAAAACATAAATACTGGCTGCCAAGCTCTTGTCAGGCAGTATGGCTGGCTGTATAGCACACTGCTACTTTTACTTCCAAGGACACTGAGCACATTCATTTTGCATTCAAGTAAGGGTCGAAGGTCATCCATTAACTCAAACCCTATGCTCATCGCAAGCCTTTGACTTTATGATTCATCTTGTTGGTGAACTAAACTAAGGTATAATATTGTAAAAAAGATATTCACACGTAACAATACCACATATTGTTACGTATTAGGATGTGCATATGTACCTGTTGCTTTTCGTCTGAACTCAATATTTGGCCCTCGCTACGAAGGCAGTATGCGTGAACACAAGCCCTCTTTCTCCCAGTTAGCCCTTTTCTAAACCAACACAATGGGCATTTAATTCTTTGATTACCAGATCCCCTGCTACGGTCCAACCTCCTCTGGTCACCAGACAGCTGAACCCTGGGCCGGTTCTGGGGGCTACAGGGTTTAAACATAATGACTCGGCCCTGTTATTCTGGTGGTTACCCAGTCATACCGATGTGTTCTGCTGAGTCAGACAGGAATGCCTCTGCGCTTGGCTCGCCCGGCGCGTGCGTATGTATGTCAGAGAGAGTGAGAGACACGGCAAGACTCCTTTTATGGAGTGAGACAGCCTTAAGACCAGATGGCCTGCCAGCGTCTGCGCAAGGCATTAGAGAACACCCACGTAACACGCTTCGCTACCGAGCAGACTTCTCATCCAATCCCCCACAGTGTAGGGCCAAAGTGTAGCGTGAAAGTGTACACTTAAATCTAGTGTGGCGTTAAAGTGTGCACTCAAAGCCCCAGGGCACGTCTTTTCACACTGCCCTGAGGTACGATCGCCCGACTCGATCTTCTGCTATCTTGTTGCTGCAGATTTCGGTTTCATTCATTTCTGAAAGATGAACAGTGAAAGGCAATTCTGAACAACTAGATAGGATTGTAAACGGCCAGACACTTAGTGAGCAGGGACTAGGTTGTGTTTGTAGAATAATTTAAGTCGAGCGTAAACACTCTTCCATGCTAGACACTCTAGCATGGAGCATAAGATCAACAAGCAGAGAGAGAGCGTCTATCTCACAGCAGAAGACGTGTGGATCCAGGCTGTAGAGATGATAAAATGAAGACGGCAGGGCAGGACGGTGTGTGGTTATAGGTTGTTTTTTACCCTTGGCCAAAAGGTCCTAGCTTCGAATCGCCAATGTCCAAAGTCTCACTGCAGCACAACAAGCTGTATGCCTATCCCCTACCCTGAGATATCTGTCATCTGCCGTTTCATTACCAGATTCAGACCTGAATTCTGAATTCATCTTTTTGCACCCAGAAGTGGAGTTCACTGGGTTCACCGTTGTGAGGACAGTTCACTTTGATTTGATTTCCAGAGATAGACAGAAGAGATTCTTATTCCAAGCAAGTGCCAGTAACAAAACACAAGATTGTAGAAAACTGATAATTTGGCACAAAAATGCTAACAAAGGGAACTCCCCTTCTAGATGCACAATGACGAATTTGGAGCTAAAGAACTTTGGAGGCAAACGTCAATTTACAGTGTATCTCTTTAACGACCTCGCTATATCTGAATCAATTAACTATCAGTTGCTGTGGATAAAGCAACTACTAAATGACGATATGGTATATAGTTTAGCATAGTATAAAGCATAGTATATAGAAAATGGTATCCAGTGTAGTATAGTTCATAGTAAATAGTAAGCCACCTACTCACCTACTCTGAAGTTGGGTGCAGTCAGCGTGTCGGTGGCGTGTCCGTTCTCGCTGATGATGGTGGTGGTGTTCCCCATCTCACAGTTGTTGTGACAGCGGCCGCCCATGCAGGTCACCTTGCAGATGGTGGGTGTGAACACCACCTTGATGCGCCCCGTGTGGTTGCTCACTGCGGGCCAGGTCGAGGGGTACACCAGGGCCGAGATGGGGAGAAGGAGGCAGAGGAGGAGGTACAGATTAACCACCCGTTGATCCATTGGTGTCAATCTGCAGGATTTTGACACTTTTTTGCCGTTTTTGTTTCAGCAGCCCCACCAGCCCTGAGCTTATGCGTGGCGACTGAACCTTTCTCGTCTAGGTCTGTGCGAGCTTCTCCTCAGTGCCTCGGTGGCTTCTAAATCTGGAGGGGAATCGCGAAGGGAAAAAGGGCTGCCACACAAGAAAGAGAGAGAAAGAAGGAGTTAGCAAACACAACTCTGGGATGAGCTCCAGGTATCCCTCCAGAGTGCAGCGCCCCACAGAAGTGGCTGAGTGGCGTATCGTGGTGCCCTGGTTCATACCAAAACACTAAGAGTCTCTTCTTGT
This sequence comes from Melanogrammus aeglefinus, assembly GCA_900291075.1. Lineage (NCBI taxonomy): Eukaryota > Metazoa > Chordata > Actinopteri > Gadiformes > Gadidae > Melanogrammus > Melanogrammus aeglefinus. Next base: position 140,664 of record OLKM01000627.1, on the reverse strand, counting down.
TTTCGTTCCTTAACCCCCCCCCCCCCCCCCCTTTTTTTTTTTTTTTTACTCCCACGCCCTTTCTCTGGGTAACTTCTTCCAACAAACGCTCCCAAAGTTTTCGGCACCTCAGACAGCGAGGGAGAGAAAAAAAAACAGAAAGATCCCAAACGTATTTTCCTTGTGCCCACACAAACCTTCACGGCTCCGACTCCACGCTTTGAGGGTGAAGTCACACGTCGGGGAGAAAAGCAGCCGTGACTAGCTCCCACTACCTCACCGCCACAGCGACCGAGCCAAGGAAACAGGACTTTCTTACACGGTTGCTTATGCTACTGTCCTGTTTATAAGACACAGGTTATTCACCCAAAGCACCCCACCCAGACCTGGCTGCCCCCACTCCCTCTATTTGACTCATCACTCTGGCCCTACTTCATATTTCAGCAGGCACACACAGCGCCGGGCCTGAGCCCATATCAAAGAGCAGCCTTCGGGCCCGTCATCACGGCCTAAACCCTGAGGGTTTGGAGTCTAAGCGGCGGGCTTGGGAGGGCGAGTGCCCCGGGAGCAGTGCCAGCAGCTAGTAGCTGTGTTTATCAAAGCAGTAGAAAACCACGGCACTACCAGCTCCCACATGACTAAATATTTACCTCCAAGGCTCAGGAAAAGATGGCGATTAGGCCGCGTGGGTTAAATACGATGAGGGCCGTTAAAAGACAAAATGTCAACACCCCGTGTGTTTTTGTTGTTGCTACACCAGGGACATGGGATAAAGATATCCACAAGGTTTCATAAACACGCTCGGACATGGTGTTAGGCGGCTGTAATAATTCTATATATAAATGTATATATTTATGTCATGGGTCTTCTGGGGGGATTACCTCCACCGCTGGCTGCCGTTGGACCCCCTCGGGACCTTGGGCTGGGAGTGTGGTTGAAAGGTGAAGATAGGGGACTTAAGCTTCTTCCATTTCAGAAGAAAAATATATATTTCTTGTATTTGGTCAATGATATATACTGTATATATGTCCATTGTCAACAGACAAATATAATATTGACCAAATTCAACATATTTATTTATCTTACATGATAAATTTGAACTTACAATTAAACTAAATCACCAAATGGTACAAAGTAAGACGTTAACTCAGTGCAGTAGAATTCAAATAGAAGCCCGCACAGACAAAAGGTATTATTTTGAAACGCATTTTAAATAAACTTGATCTCAGCTCATTGTTTCTGCTGTGCGTATGTACAGTACATCGCCGAGAGGAAGATTGTAGGAGACACTGCGCTGACATTACGCTGACTCTGCCTTGTAGAACAGAACCAGAAGACAGATAAAAACATCAGTGTGCTCCGTACATATCGTGTTCCCTGAGGCTGCTCTACGCCAGCCCAGAGTCTGCGGAACAGGAGAAGGAACAGGTCTGAGCTGTGATAAAGATCGCCTGTTCCTCCTTTACCCCCGCCGCCACAGAACAGCTGTACTCCTGTGTGTTTCGGATCCTCCAGTTCTACTACTGAATTACTACTAGTTCCACTATGGGCTTTGCACGTTTTGTACTACCACTGTATTGTAAACACAGGTACAACAATGTACATTCTGTGACTTTGGGTGTGTCCTGTCTGTTTGTGCATTAAAAATATATGCTCTTCTCCTACTGTTCTGGTCTATGTGTCTATATCAAGCTGGTGAAGACATGCTGTACCACAAGCAAATTCCAGAGGCGGAGGGGAGGGAGAGAGGGAGAGGAGGGATGTTGGGAGGGAGAGGAGGAGAGAGGGAGAGCGGAAGAGAGAAGGAGAAAGCAGAGAGGATGAGAGGAGAGGAGAGGAGAGAAGACGATGAGGGGAGCAGAGAGGCATAAGGGGGAATGGATTTCCCAGGCCTGGTAGAGGCTATGATTGTATGCTGTCTGGAGATAGACATGGGGCCAGAGAAACAGACACACAAACAGACAGAGAGACAGAGGTACAAACAGACAGAGAGAAAGAGGGATAGACAGTGCAAGATATGTGAATCGACACGCGCTCGCGCACACACACACACACACACACACACACACACACACACACACACACACACACACACACACACACACACACACACACACACACACACACACACACACACACACGTATAGACAGACATTTATAGAGAGAATGCAGATTGAAAACCGTTAAATAAGCCTGCAGGGTTGTTCCCAGAGAAACATACTCCGTCTTTAAGTGTCTTCTTTAGTGACACATTGCGATTAAGAATCAATTGCAATGAAATATAACAACATGTTTCCCTGGAACCTTTATCTTTTTTATAGTCTACCCTCAAATCACTTTTAGGACTCATCTCTCTTTCATTCCCACAAATGCCTCATGAAACTTACTTCCCTCGTTAAAACCACCACTTCCTCGTCCTCATCCCTCCAAGACTTTCACCCTCTTTTGAGTTAATTGTATCTTCTTTTGCTCTCGCCCCCCCCCCCCTCCTCTCCCCTCTGTAACCCACCTGGGCATCGTCCCAGTCTGCGCCCTCTTGCATGGCTGCATTGGAATGAAGGGGTGCAGGTGTGTTAGGCATTTGGTAAGCGGCCAGTGACTGGCAGCCAGACCCGGGGTCGCATCGCGAGACCCGGCCCTCGGGACCAGACGACCTGGTGAATATTCAGTTCAATCTGTTGCCGCTTCTGCTCCGCGACGTTCCAAACTCGGATGTGTCTGATGAGTGGTTTATCGAGCACAAGCTGTCAATCAGGAGTGGGGTCGAAGACAGCGTTAGCTTCCATCACACTTACAACCAATGAAACGCGAGGGGTGAATGAGGTGTTGAACATAGTGGCGGCAGGGTTTTACTGGAAGCGGGAATTTATTAAAACTCACAGCCAATCAAATGGCTGCCTCAGGATTTCTGAGGTAAGGGGATGTGAGATGAAGATGATGATTAAGCACCTTTAACCGGTGGTTAAAAAAAAACATGGGTCTACTTTAGTAACAAACCCCGTCCCTCCACCCTCCATCTGTGGGCTATGCAGTGCGTTTGTCAAAGACAACCATTTCTTTCTGAAATCAATAACTGATGCCAATAAAACTGAAAAGCCGTTAAGCTCATATAATGCTGTAGCAGCCAAAGACAATGGGAGGTACTGTGTGCTACGCTGTCCATCAACACCGGGAGGTCTTGATGGAGCATGGCTTGTAGGCCTACACACAGGACAGCTGATTCAGCGGATGCCCGAACTGGAGCATCAACCTCCCGTGTGACGTCTCTGTGGCATGGAGGTGAGAGCTTTTGTCCTACGGCGTGTTTGAAGTTCATATCTTTCCAAGATCAGAAACTGAGAGGCTTTCTATAGGTTGTACACCTTGCATTGTCCATTATCTCTCTCTCTCTCTCTCACCCTCTATATGTCCCTCTATTTTTTCCCGCTCTCTCGCTCTCTCTCTTTTTCTTTCTCTCTACCTCCCTCTCTCTAGTCTCCTTCCGTCTTTTGCTCTATCCCTCTTTCTCCCCATGCCATCTCTATACTCTCACCTCTTTATTACCTCTCTTTTCCCCTGAGTCTATCACTCATCCTCTCCCCAGATGCTCTCGCTCCTGTACTAGCGCGCTCACTCTCTCTCTCTCTCTCTCTCTCTCTCTCTCTCTCTCTCTCTCTCTCTCCTCTCTCTCTCTCTCCTCTCTCTCTTCTCTCTTCTCTCTCTCTCCTCTCTCCTCTCTTCTCTCTTCTCTCTCTCTCCTCTCTCTCTCTCTTTCTCTCTCTCTCTCCCTGAGTCTATCACTCATCCTCTCCCCAGATGCTCTCGCTCCTGTACTAGCGCGCTCACTCTCTCTCTCTCTTTCTCTCTCCCCCTCTCTCTCTCCCCCCCTCCATCCCACTCCCCTGGCTTGTATTTGCCTTTAGAAAATGAGTGTAATAATTCACTCTGGACAGCCCCGCACAGCAGGTAATGCTTAAGTCTTTAACTCATTATCGCCATAACCACGTGCATCGCCACAGTGTGGTGACGTGTATGTGTGTGGGTGTGGATGTGTGTGTGTGCGAGCCTGTGAGTTGATGAAGGGAGGAAGGAGAAAGAGAAAGGACAATGGCCAGCTGTCTTATCTGCTGTCATGGCAGACAAATGGAAAACAAACAGAAGGGGTTTTAACACACGTAGCCTCGTCCCACCCGAGCAGGTCAGAGCCTAGATGGTCTGCGTCTTCGAGCCAAGGTGTCAGGTTATTTCATTCTAAATTGCCTATTATATCAACCGTTGTGCCTCAACACTATAGAGATAGATGGACTGTATAGAGATACTCAGACACTTACACTTAACCAAAAGCTTATTATTCCATCTGTCATGTGTTGAACAGACTTACGACGCTAACGTGTATAAGCATGTTGTTACTGCGGTGGCCCAGAAACATCCATTAATTGAATTCTGCTTTTTGGCACTGTGTAGTTTTATGTATTTTTCCAGCCATTAACCATTCATGGTGACTGCTGTAATAGTCGCCACTGACAGGCTGTCAGAAAAAACCTTAGGGAACGTTCCTCATTCCTATTTTAAACAGTCTGGGTTACTTCCTGTTCCTATGGAGCGAACCAGCACAATACAGCACGGCAGGGGACAAAAAAAAAATAAGAATAAATTGAACAAAATAACAACGAGTTGCGGGTCATTCTGAACTTCCGCAACCCTAGCTCAGGACATCTTCCTGGCCAATGAAACCTGAGGTCCCTGGCCTTCATGTGGGCCTCATTTAATCCAAAGAGTCCATAGAGAGGGGGACTGGTTCACACTCCTAGCGATCGTTCGCCTACTCTCACACGCTGATGCAGTTCCCCTCTAACCCGCGCGGTGCTTCGTCCGGACAGACGGATTAGGTGGGCCTGAGGGGTTTATGAAGCAATCTGGTTCAGGAGCGCCAGTCTGCCGTCAAAGCAGGGAACACACTACACACGTTGGATGGTCATCCTGGATCAGGAATGAAAACACCTTTCAGGAACAAATTTGGACTGTGTGGAGTGGAAGCTGCGCCAAGCCACAACCACAACCACGATGACAGCGAGACAGTGTATGGTCTCAATAGCGTTGCATTCATATACTGTCGATTATGTCTACCTCGGATGTTGATGTGTACACAGATCTCTGCATCAACATGTCTCCTACTCTTGAAATAGAGCAGAAAACAGCAGAGAGCAACCTTTCGAAAATGAAAACCGCCCCCAAAAAAAATCCCCCTCCCTTCTCTGCTCCCTCCTTCCCACAATTTTTCCGCAGTTGGAACGCCTGTGACTAACAGGAAAGATAGATTCCCCAAACCAATCAGGTGAGTGATACACTGATTGATCTGGAATGGGCCCAGAGCGGTCTAAAATGTAAATCATCTCGTAGAGGTAGGAGTGCAGCCAACCCAGAACAGAGATCCTCACACAGCATTTCACTCCCTAATAGCTGACAAATGGCTATGCCATTTATAATAGATTATACTTGAATTATAGCTCTTGAATCTAACCCGCAGCACCTTTAATAAAGTACCATCTTATATTATTGTATCTCATTTTATAGCGATATGATTCACCCCGTCTCCCATATGTTCCACATGGTCTTCCAACAGAACAGTACAGATCCAGGGGCTGACTCACCAAGGAGGCCGTTGTGGCCTGCCAACAGGGGGATGGCGTGGTCGGGCTGGGGCTGGCCGTGGCTCTGGGTGTGGGGGCTCTGCACATGGTAGTACTTGGGCTTCATCACGTACTGCTGGTTGTGGACCGGATGCAGGGGAATGGGCCGGATCCTGGTTGGGGGGGGGGAGAGGAACACAACAGAACAAGGGTTTTGTTGATGATTTCCAAATGATGATAATGCTGTTGGGTTTATTTGTATTTTTGACATTGTATATTTTGCAGGACTTTTTAATAACACTGTGTTTTAAAAGGGCTCAACAGTGATCTAGCAAAATTATAGGCAGATAAACCTCAATTCAAGAATTCCTGCATACGATGGGAAAAAAAGGCCTAAACGCTTGTCTAAACAAGTGAGTTAGAAAACCGAAAACAGTAAAACAACATTTAATAATGAGTGTTAAAGGTACCATCCCGGGCGGCTCGTTTTGTGGCAAAAATATAAAAATCTGAGTATATCGGTTAAGTATTAGACAGTAATTGATCACGTTAGTAATTTGACATATCAATGACGTAATTTGGTCATCTGTGTAAGGAGTAGGGGCTAAAAATTGGCCGACCAATCAAATTAGTTTCAGACAACTTTGGTTGGATGGCCCGTCTGTCAGTCAACGTGCACGCTGTTCTGCGCATGCGCACTGGTATGCAATGCTTTGATTGTAGCTACAGTTTTTCACAGCACATCGCACTGAGCAGGGGGGGGCGTGGCTTTTGTGATTCCTGATTGGATGGAGGGGAGGGTGTGCAATTCGAAAAATAAATCGTTAGTCCAGTAAATCCAGCCGCCCGGGATTGTACCTTTAACAGCAAAAATCCCTGGTTGTTCTAATTCCTTGGAGTAACAGACCAAGGCTTTACATAATGCAGGTTTAACCACCAACCGATGTTCATGAGACACATGAAGAAAGAATATTTTTTAAGAATATAAATGCACTTATTATTTATTACATCAGATCGAGTCATCTAATACCATCAGAGTATGGTATGGTATATTGAATGTAGCCCTTCAGGTCATGAAAATATAGAATGGATTTTTTTTAAACAAGAATAATCCCACCCCTTTATACATTATATATAGGGTATATAAATACGCCTTCCTGCGTGCCCACATGTCTGAGTGTGTCTCTCCTGCATCGTGAGTCAACAGCACACTGGTGTGTGTTAGTGGAGAGCAACAATGCGTCGAGCAGGTCGCCTCTAAAACGAGTTAGCAATGAGGTCACAACTAGCGTCCATAACAAGCACCATATACCCAGCTGTCGCCGGGCAGAGAGCTCCTCTACACGTCCTTCTGACTGAAACCTTGTTTAACGCAGAGCGCCACAATATTGACCGCTCTATGTGAAAACCACTGTGGCCAGAAGCTGTTCCCTGTACACCTGGAGCACTTCAGTGACACGGACAGCCACTGAGAAAAGGTCTTGTCACCGGCTAGAAAGAACAGAGCACTTTTGTCCTGCACAAATACAAAGAACAAACCTCTTTCTGTCTGACGCCAGGAGTTACTCTAAACTTGTTCCAGTTGGTGTGTTTATAAACTTGGCCATGCAGAACTTAGGCTTTGGTAGTTTCTCCAGTATTAATTGTAAGTCACTATGGATAAAACTCTGTCTAAATGCAAACATGAAAACATTCCATCTAGGTGACTTTTCCTGGCCCTCTCCAAAGACCCGAGGTCGCCAGGCGCTGGTGTTACCTGCGCACATTGATTACTTGATGCGCAACAGGTGTGCAACCTCACCCAACCCCAGAGGCCAAGCAGACTGGCAAGGTGAGATTGCTTAAAGCAGCCACCCTCCACGAACAGAATCCACAGCTACAAGCTGTGTTTTTACAATACACAACACAATATCCCGTAAGAGGTAGCCAGAGGTTGTTTATCCAGCCAAACACAACCCTTGAACAAAATATGCACAATCTCGTCTTATCGCAAAGTGCTTTGCAATTCTGGCATAGGAGGCAGACAACAAGGACGGCCCTTCTGGGGCCGAACAGATTTTTCAAAAGGAAAGAGCCAGACAAAAGAAGGTAACCTTTGTGGCCTGAGGAGGAGGCTCCAGACAAGAGGACGAATGCTTCGGTTTGCTGTGTTTGTGGGCTGGGACAGACCTCCAGCTCACCCACCAGAAAACTAACTTCTCCAGCAGTCGAACACGCTCCGTGTTCCCTCCTCATTTGTACACTCATCACATGCACCATGAGCTCGCTGGACTTGCAAGGTCGTTATCCGACACACACACAGACACACAGACACACAGACACACACACACACACACGCACGCACACGCACACGCACACGCACACACACACACTCACTCTCTCTCATTATAATGAGTCTTGTGTCAAACGATGTAGTCAATATGAGCAGCATGAAGAAAACGTGCAACGCATATCTGAAACTGATGCACGTACAAGCAGGTCTGAGTATTTGCACATATACATATGTGTTGTGTCCACAGACCACCCTGGTACAGATGGGCTGGTCTGTGGAAGTTGAGCCAGTAATATGTTTATCCTACAGGGGCCCATGTTGGTGTGGCAGCAGCCCCTTCCCATGGTAGCGGCGCCTCATTCCTTCATTTGAATCCAACTATCTGCTAAAATTAATTGACTTTGCTTCTTGTACTCGAAAAGCCAAGAAGAGAAAAGGATTGACAAAATACACTTGGCCTCAGCAGGTTTTTCATTTGGTCCTCGATACTTGAAGCAAACAGGCAGACGTCCAGTTTGCTGTCTCGACTGGGATGGTAATCGTATTTTCCAGAAACTATTCAGCGTAGCATGAGCTCTATCGCATCTTGACAGTGCGATAGAGAAGACAGCTAGTTTCACTCTGGTTGACTCCAGGACACCAATTTAACCTTGAGCGTAGCGGATGTTATGATGTAAATTTTCCAATATTGTAACGTAACTTAATTGATTTATATTTGTTTGTGTTGTATCTTTGAATGCCCTGCAATTAAATACTTATTACACTCTCGCCAGCATTGACTTTTTTCTATATGAAACACACACACACACACACACACACACACACACACACACACACACACACACACACACACACACACACACACACACACACACACACACACACTTACACTTACACAAAATTACACCATGTGTTGTCAATAAAGCCATTCACTTTTATTCCGTCTTCCCAAACTGGGCCGTAGGACAGCAGTACCACTGCAGACCAACACCCGCTCGGCGGGTCAGAAGCCAAGCCTGCTACTCATTTTCTCGGTTCTGCTGGGCTGGCATTTCCATGCAGTTCTGCGTCATTTCGGCTTCATTACTGCGGGCGGATTCCATCCATTGGGCTTCTGGACCACCCGTAACACAATAGCTCCCCGCTCTGATTCCAGCGCTACTGTACAGGGATGTTTGTAATCGCTCTGACATCTTAGGAAAGGTCACCCTTTGTTGCCCCTCTCAGACAGGAAGTGGGTTATTAAAGAGCACAGAGAGAGAGTGAGTCCTTTCTACCCACAGCCGATGTGACTAGTAATGAAATCCGTCAAGCAGAACCAAGCTCAACTAAACATCGGTCTCTATTTGTCATTTTGTCAATCAGAACTGCACTCTTATGTATTTGTATGTAATATACACAATAATGTTCAAATGAAAACCTTTACTTGACAGTTTTGTCTGAACACTGTCCATACTCCAAAACATCTAGAAACAAAGCTTGTTGGTAACAATGTTTGGAATTCTCCTTGTGGAAACATCATGAATGTTGACAGTCTTCCAGCACCTGTCGTCTTGAACAAATCATACACTGATGCCGTGAAGCTTCATGCACCCAATGAGGTAGTTTGCTTATTTGATCAATTGTTTGTACTCGCATGATTCCTGCAGTTTCTGGGTTGTACCTTCATGGTTGAATGCACTTATTGTTATTATTTTTGAATGAAAGCACCTCTTTAACTAAAGTCATGTGTTTGAACAAAATAACATTGTGTCTATAACATCGCAGCTCTCAGGATACGATGCATACAAAACGGCACGTGAACGATTACATCAGATGGCTACCCCGGTGATAGCCATAGCATCCGTCAGCCAACTAAGTCTTGGTTCAGAACATTTCCTATTTCACCTGACTCCCTGATGTATCTTCAACGATACACTCCCTTTGGTTTGGGCAGAGTTCCACCCGAGAGCAGAAAATAGCAGGATGGGGGTTTGGGCAGAGTTCTACCAGAGAGCAGAACATCCCAGGATGGGGTTTGGACAGGGTTTTAGCAGAGAGCAGAATATGGGAGGGTGGGGGTTGTGGCAAGGTTTTACCCAAGAGCAGTATATGGCAGGATGGGGGATGGTCTACAGTACTGCTAGAGAGTATAATACGGCATTATGGGGGGTTTGGGCAGAGGTCTGACAGAGAGCAGAATGCGGCATGATGGGGGGGGTTTGGGCAGAGGTCTGACAGAGAGCAGAATATGGCATGATGGGGGGTTTGGGCAGAGGTCTACAGGGAAGCAGAATACGGCAGGATTGGGATTTGGGCATCCACCAAAATCTGCAGGATATTGAGCAGAAGGGATAAAGTCCTCAGCTGGTTTCTTTCACAGCCTCAACCTCCTCCTCCTTCAGTCCTGGGTGATCCCAACTCGGGAAACTCAGGACATGCAGTGGGGAATAACAAGTCATAAAATATATCCGTCAAACTCGATAAAGGCCCCGACACACAAGGTTCATTCCCCTATTGTCTGCATGGAGCTTACACCAGACTATAAACTGTACCACACTATAGAACAGACTTAAGATTGTATCAGACAGTATTTACTAGACCATACAAACTTTAAACCACTTTCCCAGAATACAGACTGCATCCATATAGACTAGACCTTCTTGTAGGACTGTATTCCCAGACTGTAGACTATACCAGACTATAGACTATTTTCCCAGACTATAGACCATACCAAACTGTAGACTGTATTCTCAGACTATAGACCATACCAGACTGTAGACTGTATTCCCAGACTGTAGACTATACCAGACTATAGACTATATTCCCAGACTATAGACCATACCAGACTGTAGACTGTATTCCCAGGCTATAGACCATACCAGACTGTAGACTGTATTCCCTAGACTATCGACCATACCAGAATGTAGACTGTTTTCCCTGACTACAGGCCATAGAAGACTATAGACTGTATTCCCCGACTATAGACCATAACACCAGACTATAGTATATACTCTCAGACAGTGTATACTCTCAGACACTATATAGTCTATACTCTCAGACATTAGACTGTACAACAGACTCTAGTCTATACTCTTACGACAGTAGACTGTAACAACAGACTCCAGTCTATACTCTCAGACAATAGATTGTAACAACAGACTGTAATCTATACGTCTCAGACAGTAGAATGTACTACCAGACACTATAGTCAATACTCTTAGTCTCAGACATCGGACCATAAATACCAGATTGTGGGTTAAAACCCGAGCGTCCCACATCATTCCTTCTCCGGCTCAGTCCAAGTCTTCCGCCCACCATAAGGACACTCCAAATAATAACAGCAGAAACCACAGAAATAACTCCATTAAGGAGACGTTCCTAGCAGCTGCTGGTGGTAGCGGGGAACGCCAGGCGCTGGAAGCCACAGTATGTGTTAAGCTCTTCCACATGGCCCACATGCTAAAAAAAAGTTGCAGGAGAGTCTCGTGGTTCGTGTGTTTGGCTCCCAGCTTTAAGGTTCTGGGTTTGAACCCCAACGCCCGCAGTCTGCCTGTAGGCATCGCTAAGCGAGCTCCCCTAACGTCTACCTGCTCATTAATGTGGCTGAAAAACACTCCCCTGTTAAGTCGCTTTGGATAGCATCGTCTACTAAATAGTAAAAAAGTCACTTCAGCTCTTCTAAATCTGGCTCAGCCCACAGGGACTGGCAGGAGAACCTGAACCGATGAAGAGCTCTGCTTGGGAACCCATCCATCCGTCTGTCCATCCACTCGCCTTTTCATCAACTCAATACAAACATTGAGCTCCCAGTTGAATGTTCGTTATCCAGGCGTAAGCATTGATTGATTGAATGAAGCTTTGGCGGACAGAGAACACCTAGCTAACTTATTTAACACAACACTGGGAAAGGCTTTATGATGGGGCTTTTACTCTTGAATGATTTATTGAAAAGATAAGTAATTCCTGGCAAACGCGCAACTTCTCTCTGATCACTTACGAAGACCACCGCGGTCTTCGTAGGCGGTTGGGAGTTGGGAATCAACCAATGGTCGCTGAATCAACCAGTGATCCAGCAATATTAAATTACGTCTTCGAAGCACAGGTGAGACAGTTGATTACCTGACAGAGGGTAGGAGAAATATAATCATCTGTTCCTTTTTTTAGGAGCCTGATGTTTGTGGCGGGAGGCAGGCCCTGCTATTTGTTTGTTTGCGCCAATAACTAAAAAAACACATAAACAAAGTTTGGAGGAGAAAGAGACGAAGTTTGGAGGAGAAAGACGAAGCAACGACACATTCTCTGGGTGTTTGCCAACGTTCTCCCCTGAGCTGTTGTGAAGGAGTACGCAATGTCAGATGGCTGTTTACTGGCACCTATCTGGAAATAGAATCCCGAGCAGTTCTGGGCCTATATATCACTTAACAGCAATACACTACACAATGACCTATAATATGCATACTGCGTCATTACAATAAGTCAGAGCATCACATTGTTTTGCCAAGTTCCGTAGTGATGCCACAGCAGGACAAAGAAAGTAAACTAACAGCTGAATGCGGGACGGCAAGGGGACACATAAGTTTATTCCACAGGTCATCCTCAGTGTGTGCAGACCTAAATGGGTCTAAACCCATGTTCCTCTAGAACATAAATAACACATATAGTTTATGATAATGTATTGGTCTGAAACAGGGTTCAAACATGGTAACGCTTCCCAAAACAGAAAGCCGATACGGAGCTGAGAAGTGCTAGATATTGAAGAGAAGTGACATGCCCCGACTAAAAGTCTTGTTTGACAGTAATGGGCTCGTACATGCAGTAGATAAGCTTTGACTGTTTCCACTGTTTTCTATTTTCAATGAGGGGACTTGGACTGAGGCATGGCTAGTCGGGCAGACAGATTCAGGCGGAGATTAAGAGGCGAGCAGAGCTGGGTTTGGCTGAAGGCCCACAAAGACGAACATCACAGGAGAAACCATCCAGACGTCCAAGTCAGGAAAAAACACATGAACCCAAAACTATATTTGAGGTTGTTATTGATTCTAAATTTGGCCAATAGAGCTGGAAAGAAATAAAAGAAGAATTCTTCATAAGGAGTTAACAGTAGAACCTCCCGTCCCCACTCCGCCCAGCTAGCCGCTGCTGAAAACCGCTTGGTTTCCAGTCGCGTGGTTTCAGTGATGACAGAGACAATCTAGCTGCTCTATATCTATATCTAGCTGTGCTATAGCTATAAGGAGCTCCGCTATATCTATATCTAGCTGCTCTATATCTGTGTCTAGCTTAACTTGAGCTAGACATAGAATCTACTTGCATAGATTAAACAAATGTAAAACTAAATATACATTTAAGAACCAGCCAGCTGTACAGTTTCCGAAGAGAATGATCTATTTTATAATTTTGTCCGATTTATTGATGTACCTTAGATCATCTTGTTCCACTTTGAGTTGTAAAGGCTGTGCTAGTTTGTCTATAAGTTGTCTTCATTTTATTTGTGTTATCTTTATTATTTATTTTGTTATCTGTTATGGTTGCTATCCATCCATCCCTTCCATCTATCAACCCATCCATGTCGAGGTTTAACTTTCTCCAGAAGCTTAGGGGTCTAAACGGTATAAAGTTTAAACTTTACTTATCAGGGCTGTATACTGAATGGGGTTCACCATTCACTTCACTATTGGACAGGATCCATTCAATTGTTTTAGTTTGAGCTATCGCCAAACACACACACATCAACACCCACACACACACACCCACACCCACACACACCACACCCACACCCACACACACACACACACACACACAATCACAAAACAGGAACACAGGGTCAACCAGATATTTAACTTTGAGAACAACCAATACACCTTCAATAACTTGCGGGGCCAAAGTTCAGTCTGGTCGTATTTGGTTTGTCAGGTTGACAGCAGCTCAGCACTCCCAATCTCTCCCTTTTTCTCTCTGTCTCTCCATCTGTCTTTCTCACCATCTCCCCTATCTCACTCTGCCCCCCTCTCCAAGCCCCCTCTCTCTCTTTCCGCTTGACCAAACGCGGGAGAGAGTGAGAGAGAGAAAGCAAAAGAGTTAGAAAGAGAGACAGAGAGCAAGAGCGCAAGAGAGAAGGTTCACATTAGAACCCCAGTTCATCGCCTTGATTCCAACCATTTAGAATTTTTTAATTAGAGAAAAAATACAAAGCATCAATCAATTAGATTAGATATGATTAATTGACAGTGAAAACAAGCTTAAATTGCCGCCCTCTGTAGTGGCAGCAAATACCAACGCAAACGAATCATTGCTGCCTTTAAAATAATCCAATTTTCAAATAAATTAGACTTTAATTATTTAATCAGATTAAATGAATTTGTTAGTTGGCTTTGCAAAAGCTTGTCTGCTTCTAAGATGAAATGTTCTGGAACAGAACCAGATAGAGGATGAGAAGATGAAGACTTGAGTAATAAAGAGTCTACGTCGCCAAGCGGCTTCAAAAGCTAACGGTAATTCCCAGGGAGGGGTTGCGGAAAAGGTTGAATCCCATCTGAAATAGCAAAATCCAGGACCCATCCCATCCAGATCCAATAGGACAAATATTTACACACGAGCCAGAGAAGAAGTTGAAAACAAAGCAGAGACAGAGAACCACAAGCTTCAAACATAAGACCTTTGACCTCCAGCAGATTACTCCAGGGTCTTCATAGAGCCCCTATGACCCACCGATCCAGCGGATTCTAGCCACCGGTTGGACCCTCCTCAGACCCCCGATCCAGCTGATTCTACTCAACGGTCGGACCCTCCTCAGACCCCCGATCCAGCTGATTCTACTCAACGGTCGGACCCTCCTCAGACCCCCGATCCAGCTGATTCTATACTCAACGGTCGGAACCCTCCTCAGACCCCCGATCCAGCTGATTCTACTCAACGGTCGACCCTCCCTCAGACCCCCGATCCAGCTGATTCTACTCAACGGTCGACCCTCCTCAGACCCCCGATCCAGCTGATTCTACATTCAACGGTCGGACCCCTCCTCAGACCCCCGATCCAGCTGATTCTACTCAACGGTCGGACCCTCCTCAGACCCCCGATCCCAGCTGATTCTACTCAACGGTCGGACCCTCCTCAGACCTCCGATCCAGCTGATTCTACTCAACGGTCGGACCCTCCTCAGACCCCGATCCAGCTGATTCTCTACTCAACGGTCGGACCCTCCTCAGACCCCCGATCCAGCTGATTCTATACTCAACGGTCGGACCCTCCTCAGACCCCCGATCCAGCTGATTCTACTCAACGGTCGGACCCTCCTCAGACCCCCGATCCAGCTGATTCTACTCAACGTCGGACCCTCCTCAGACCCCCGATCCAGCTGATTCTAACTCAACTCGGTCGACCCTCCTCTCAGACCCCCGATCCAGCTGATTCTACTCAACGGTCGGACCCTCCTCAGACCCCCGATCCAGCTGATTCTACTCAACGGTCGGACCCTCCTCAGACCCCCGATCCAGCTGATTCTACTCAACGGTCGGACCCTCCTCAGACCCCCGATCCAGCTGATTCTACTCAACGGTCGGACCCTCCTCAGACCCCCGATCCAGCTGATTCTACTCAACGGTCGGACCCTCCTCAGACCCCCGATCCAGCTGATTCTACTCAACGGTCGGACCCTCCTCAGACCCCCGATCCAGCTGATTCTACTCAACGGTCAGACCCGTTGGGATGCAGGTTCCACAGAATCCAGACTTTTGGCTCCCAATCCTGGGGAACTTTAACTTTGTCCACCTGGAGCTCCTGCTCCAGAGTTTTCTTTTGTGACTACGTGTTGAAGGGAAGTTTGATTATTTTCAACTAGACTCTAAAGTTCTTGCAGAAATCTACTAATTTCAAGTTTATTTCTGATTCGTTTTGGCTACTCTGTATTCTGTCCAGTTTTTTTTAACTAGTTACAGCAGTATCACTTTTTAATTCAATATTGATTGTCTCCTTTCAGTTTCACTTGTGAGTCACTTTGGATAAAGCAATGCTAAATCACTACATGTTAATATGCTAAAGACTCCTATAGCGGTCATATTGAATGCAATTCGCAGATGACAAAAAAACAAAAAAAAAAGTAAAGGACCAAGACATCCCATAGACTAGATTGGAAGGAATAGTTGCCTTGGGACCGGCTCATATCCTGTGCAACAAGGCCTGGTATTAATAAATAGCCTGCGATCGTCTTGTAAATAGCCCTGCTGCAACATGCCGTCTTAAATAGCCATTCTGTTGGTGCTATACAAGTCTGCGCAGGTCTCTGTCGGGTCCTCAGCTTACCATACATCTGCCTCCGGGATGAAACACATGTGTTTGTGTGTGTGTGCCACGTGTGTCTGCGTTGTATGTGTCTGCGTTGTGTCTCACACTTTCACCCGCACCTTGTAGTCATTGTTTATGTGATATGTTAAATAGGTTCTTATTAAGTGTTTGAGGATTAGGTTTCGTAAATGTGTGTGTGTGTGTGTGTGTGTGTGTGTGTGTATGTGTGTGTGTGTGTGTGTGTGTGTGTGTGTGTGTGTGTGTGTGTGTGTGTGTGTGTGTGTGTGTGTGTGTGTGTGTGTGTGTGTGTGTGTGTGTGTGTGTGTGTGTTCCAAAGTCACTGAAAGCACCAGCTGGAGACTACCTCTACACACTGAGACTATGTAGCCTCTCTCTCCATACACTCCCTCTCTCCCGTCATCTTTACCTCTATCTCCCTCTCTCCCTCTTTATCTCCCCCCTTCTCTAATTCTCTTTCCCTTCATCTTAAAACAAAGTGGAAAGCACATATTTGTAGGCCTACAGTGTAAATTGTTAGGTTTTTAGTAAAGACATAAATGACTAATGAAGGGTTTGGGGTGAAAAAGAAACGCGTGTGGAAGCTAGTCGGCCGAGTTCAGTCCAAACCATCAGAAGACCAGAGCACATCCTATCTACAGTCACCATTCTAAGATTTGAGCACATTTTAATTCTACTGTTTCCGATAAAAAAAAATATTTGTGGATGACTGAACAATACGTCACTGTTATGGAAAAGGGCTAATACTTGAGTTGAATTGCTACAAACTGTTCCTAAGGAGCATAAAAGGGTCTACAGCTGCTTTTATTTATGGAGCTGGATGAAACAGGCCCGATAAATCAAAGTGGCAGCTGAATAATAATTGTATCGGGGGGGAAGGAGATTTATCAATATATATAAGCAACCGGGTTATGGATTATAATTCACTCCTCCCTTCATTGTGATGGCAAAGGCCACAGTCTGGGTCGAGTTCACCTTTTACAAATTTACGGCAAAATATATAACTTCCTGTTCAGTTGAGCAAGTTTAAAGCATTTTATTCTGTGATAGATGATAGCCTACCCACCGCCTGCCTACACGTCTGTCTGCTCTCCATCTGTGTCTCCACTTCTACCTTCATGTCTGCCATGTCTGTCTGACACAAACAGTCTTGTGTGAAGACATCCGTCTGAATGTCTGGATACAGAACTTGAATCATCCATCATCCATTATTTATGGCAATAAAAAAATAAAACACCAAAGTCTAAGACTTTTGTAAGACAGAGAATGTGGGTACGTATATAAAACCGTGTGTATGTATGTATATGTGTGTGTGCGCATGCATGCGTGCGCATGCATGGTGTGCGTGTGCGTGTGCGTGTGCGTGTGCGTGTGTGTGTGTGTGTGTGTGTGTGTGTGTGTGTGTGTGTGCGTGCGTTGCGTGCGTGCGTGTGTGCGGTGTGCGTGCGTGCGTGCGTGCGTGCGTGCGTGCGTGCGTGCGTGCGTGTGTGTGTGTGCGTGTGTGTGTGTGTGTGTGTGTGTGTGAGTGCATACATGCCTGCGTTCCAATAGGGAAGAGGAATGCAGCTGGTGTGCACCAGAAGATTCTCCAGTGACGGACATGATTTCTCTCAGGTGTCAATGAGTCCAAGTGTTTATAATAATGCTCTGCTGCCAGTAGGCCGACAACATAGAGGAGGGAGACAGAGGGAGGGAAAGAGGCAGAGTTGGGAGAGAGAGGACCGAGTGAGGTGGAGTTGGAGGAGAGGGGTGGTTGCGGGGAGAGAGAGAGAGAGAGCGATTTAGGGAAATGGGATAGGGAGGGAGAGGGAGTGAAAGAGGAGGGGGAGAGAGGGATGGAGAAGGGGGAGACAAGCAAGGGAGAGAGGGAGGGAGATACTATAAACATTGGATCTTATTCCAGTCTCAACAAAATATCTGGCATGACGGAGTTTGCTGGCAATGGCCGCGCAATTACTTTCTCTTTTTTCTTGGTTGAAAGAGGAGGAAAGAGGGAATGCAGCAAGGAGAGGATGCTACGCCAGGGCCAAGGAATGGTTACCAGACACCACTGGGCTTGACTATTAGTAAGGAGATCCAGCTCTCTCTCTGTTTAAACAACAGATTGGTAACTCCTAGCCTTCTGCGGTCTGTTCAGTATCAGAGTTCTTCAAACACAGAGACACTCGCTCACCGTACTGCTCTCTCCACCTCATTCTCTCTCTCTCTCTCTCTCTCTCTCTCTCTCTCTCTCTCTCTCTCTCTCTCTCTCTCCTCTCCTCTCTCTCTCTCTCTCTCTCTCTCTCTCTCTCTCTCTCTCTCTCTCTCTCTCTCTCTCTCTCTCTCTCTCTCTCTCTCTCTCTCTCTCTCTGGCTGGCTCATCATCTCTGTGTCGCACTCTCTTGCTCGCTGGTTAAATTTCTCCCTCATACCTCACTCTCTCTCTTCCTCACTATCTCTGTGGCTCGCTCACTCTCTGCATCACTCCCTGGATCGCTGATTCTCCCTAGATTGCTCATTCACTCTTAAGCTCACTCTCTGGCTCGCTCACTCACTCTCCAGCTCGTCCGACCACTCCCGGCACCACAAAGCTCCATCTCTTTCCAACTCCTCCTCCCTTCTTCCCTCCAGAACCGACCCACTTCTCCGTCTAGCGGAAGGCTGAACCCCCTGACCCTCGGCTGGGCCCGACCGCATGGCACCCCCAGTCCTGGAGCAGACACCCTAACCAGGGAGCCAAGGGGAAGACAGTCTGGCTGGAGCTGGGGAACTCTGCTGCTGACGTAGGCTTCATGTTGTGAGACTAGAGCACCGCTTCCAGGTCCAGACCTTATTTGGCCGGTGTTCCCGTTCTTAAGGTCTGGAGATTCTTGCAACCATCTTACATTGTTGTCTCACATCGGCTTCCACACAGCCTTTTAATCCAATCAACATCTGCCCGTCACATCATTGTCCCTGTGGATTTATGCGCATCGGTCCAGATTTAGGGATTAGCTGGCTCATGGCTATGAATCATGAGGAGCTCGGTTCAGGTATACAGGACCCTTAAGAAACCTTTAGAGAAAATGCTGTCATGTAAATGTCATACAAAAAGGGTCATCAATCTTTAGTTCATGAGTCAGCAATCTCCTGTGTCCGCATCTGCGTATCAGCTAACCCCAAGATGGGATCCAACCCACGGCTGGGGAACACTGGGACTAGAAGCTGGGTTAAATCTATGGGTGGTGGTGGTGGAGGTTGTTGTCATGTGGTGTTAAGTGGGGGTGGGCTGAGTTGTGTTTTCTTGATCTTAAAGGTTGCGTGGCACTTGAGTGGTTGCAGTATTTATCCTCTGTCCACTTCATTTGATTTAGCTTGTGTATTCAGCCTTACCTGCTTTGCTAATAACACTTCCTTTAGCGTTGTGGGCAAAATGATAGGATGCAAAACAAAACATCTGTATTCATGTGGTTTTTCCTGTCAGAATTGTCTTGATATTAAAAAAAATTGGAAAAAAAATGATCGGGTTCTTATCCCGATACATTCTAAGAGCCGTCTGTGTTCAGTTGTTTGAGGAAACATCAGGCCAGTTCGCTTGGCAATGTTCTGGAGGTGGTTTGAGGTTGGGAACCGTCCACTAAATTTACAAAGTTAACATTTGTTGAGCCAGCTCACGGTGAATAAAGTAGGCAGGAATTAGGTGGGCTTTAGGACCGTGCAGAGCAGGGGTCACCAACACAGTGCCTGCGGGCACCAGGGCGCCCGCAAGGACCATACGAGGCGCCTGCAGGCCTGTTCTAAAAATACCACTACTCATACTTCATCAACTCTTTACCACCTTTTTTAAGTCATTGTTGATAATATTGTGAGAAATCATTAAAATGACTTAATTCATTAACATGTCTTCACATAGATGAGTATCATTAATCATTTAATAATAACATATAACTAAAGGCAAACTGAGTAAATTTGTTATATCAGAAGAGTGTATCAAACTGGTTGCCCCTCGTATTACGCACCCATGAAGTAGGTCTCAGGTTCAAAAAGGTTGGTGACCCCTGGTGTAGAGCAAAGAAAGGGACCAGACCGGTGTTGGACATTCAGTACAAACCTACACTCTCTCACTCTCAATGTCAAACCTGTGTGATAGTGTTACGGTGTCTGTGTTGACCCCTCCTCTCTGTACGCCCCCAAACATGGAGCTCCTCTACAAACAGCCACCACACAACAACATCACCAGCAGGAAGCTGGGGTTAACGATAGGCCCTTGAAGACACAAGACCTCCACAAGAAAGTCGCTACGCCCCCTCGCCCTGAAAACCTGGGGAGCCCAAGCTTCAAAAACAGCCCAACTCACGCTCCCCTCCACCTCCCACCTCCCCACCTCCCACCCCTTATGGTTCTCATCACGGGGCTTAAGGTTAGACTGGCAGCCGACAACCGTTGCTCTTGACCGTGACGCCAACGGTCGTCGATACAGCGAGAGATCGACCGAATAAGAAAAACACCTAGGCGGTTTTTGAGTGTGGCTGCACATTTTTCATACAGCCTCGGCGTTTTTGAGTGTGGCGCGGGCGTCAACAGACGGCCTCGCGTCTCCACCGCCGCCGTCGCCACCCTGAACACCGCGGGGGGGGGAGACAGACAGACGGGCTCGGCGTTGACTCAGCCAGCGGGCCGGGGAACAAAGGAGCCTATAGAAGCACCTGGGCTGCCAGCCTCTGCTTAAGATCTGTTCCCTTTGCCTCGTTTTCTCCCCCCCCCCCCTCCCCCCTATATATGAGTGGCGAGAGAAGTAAAAAAAAACACACACTAACACACAAGCCACGCAATTACTCCTGAGCGGGGCAGAACAGAGACGCTTGTCTTGAACGGGCTACAAACAGTGGTAGATTGTAAAGCCGGGGTAATATTGACAGAATCCATCTGCACAATATTTGCATTATCCGATACTTTGACATTAATGGTGTGGCAAAATTGTAGGGTTTTGTTTTTACCACCAGCTAAATGTAACTTATGTAACCAGGATTAAGTATCGAGAGGTAGAAGTCTACCGCGCAGGACTGTTACCACGGAAACCAGCAGGATGGATCATTGAACCCCAGGGTTGGGTTCATGGCGAACCCTTGGAGAATGAGGAGGTCTGAACATTTGACCACCCGAATAACGAGCCAAGAGGAACCCAGAGGGAATGGAACCCCTGACCCTGACCGTGTACATGCCATGCTTTAGTTGAGCGGACAGGACTTTTATGAAGCCAGATGATCAATAATACTGTAACTAATATACAAAGGACTAATGTGTCCCAAAGAGACCATTTAGTGTCCTTTTCTCAGGGGTAAGGTGAACCACGAACCACTAACTATCCATGGGCAGACTGATGGCGATAAAACAGTGGACATATGTTATGCCCATCCCGCAAAACCGTGCGCTTCCCTGTTCCTATGAGAATTAATCTTACCTAAGCGCTAGCCCCCGACTGTCTGTGCGTTGCTTAATTGCAGAGATTAAGAGTTATTGACCCAGCGATTATCTCAGTGTTTTTCTCATGCGTTTAGTTGACGTGCTGCTGCTGTGCTGTTGCTAAGGGCCACCAGGGGAATGGCGGCCCCCGGAGAATATAAATCCCCCTTGGAAAATTGAGAGCAGCTTTCGAAGACACTGATCTGGTAGCAATTACCTTGCCCACGACGAATATGCAAAAAGTAAGACTTCACGTTTCACGGTGGCCGCACATGCTCCGACGTATTCATTAATGTTTTAAATATCATTCATCACTCTGTGCTCGGGCTCACCTAAGCCAGCGCTCCTCGGCACGCCCACGCAGGTCGACACTTGGACCCTCCCGTTAACGCATAGCGCCTCAACATTTGGATTAAAATCGGAGCATTAATCTGTTTTTACTCCTATTAGACCAGACAGGGCGGGCGGGGGGGGGGGGGGGGGGAGACGGGGAGGAGAAGCACAGGAGTCTCTAGGATTGCACATTTTTTTGGCCGTCTCCTGCCGTGACAAGGAAAAACAAACCGAAACGGCTAACCACAGCAGGGTTTAGCTGCACTTCATAAATACACTGGGAGATGTTCTCCTATCCTCTTGATGGATGGACGCTGATAATGAGGGAGGACTGCAAAGAAACATCTCTCCAAACACCAATTGAGAAACGTTTTTTTTTTTTGCTCCATAGGGGGAAGATAACAACTTTAAAATAGTTTCTTAATCCTTTTTGCTCGTGTAAATCTTCAATTCGAGACGAGTTAGTCTCGCTGGTCCATTCACCATTCTGCCAAATGCTGACTCACCAAACACGCTGGCTCCATGATTATCAACAGATGAGTCTTCAGACTAGTCTGGAGCTAATGCTCGCCAAGACGTTATTGTGACACAGCGCTAGTTAATACCTCAAAAGAACGCAAAGCAAAAACAGAAAAGGAGAGGATTATATTCTATAAGTGTGATTTTCGAAATTCTCCAAAGCATTGACAGGTGAAAACAATGCCGAACAAAGCCCAGGGCTGGCTCTGGAGGCAGTTACGTTTCCATATTAGGTTAGCCAGAGAGGGGACACTTACTGTTGCTGCATGTACTGCGGTCGCACCATTTGGGTTAACCTCATCTGGGCCACGTTGCTAAGCGGCGGGGGGGCGTGGCCATAGGCTTGCGGGGACGCCTGCTGGGGTATGGGCCGCTGAGGTACCACGTTGTGTCCACCGGTGTGTCCGCCCGTGTGTCCGTTGGTATGTCCACTGTGTCGATTGTCCACCAGGGTGTGTCCGCCCGTGTGTCCGCCCGTGTGTCCGTTGGTGTGTCCACCATTGTGTCCATTCCCAGGCAGGCCAGGGAAGGTGGAGGTGGATGGGGTACTCTGTTCACAGGCCTTACCCTTGGATCCAGGCTTGCAGATACAAAGCTGGGGCCTCAGGCACATTCCTCCATTCTGGCACTGTGGGATGCAGTTGGCTGGGGCACAAAAGCCCATGGAGAGAGAGAGAGAGAGAGAGAGAGAGAGAGAGAGAGAGAGAGAGAGAGAGAGAGAGAGAAGAGAGAGAGAGAGAGAGAGAGAGAAGAGAGAGAGAGAGAGAGAGAGAGAGAGAGAGAGAGAGAGAGAGAGAGAGAGAGAGAGAGAGAGAGAGAGAGACACAACAGAGAGAGAGAGAGAGAGAGAGAGAGAGAGAGAGAGAGAGAGAGAGAAGAGAGACAGAGAGACAGAGAGAGAGAGAGAGAGAGAGAGAGAGAGAGAGAGAGAGAGAGAGAGACAGAGAGAGAGAGAGACAGAGAGAGAGAGACAGACACACAGACAGAATAAGACAACAGAGATTATAGATATTGGAGATAAAACAGTGGACAGACTATGCATGCAGGAAGCTATGGAAACAAATGGGACAATGTGTTAACAAGCTTATGAAGGCAGATGCATTTCTGCGTCATGGTGTGCACTTAGATCAAAAATATCACCGTTCGGCTCTTCCCAGTCATTAGGGAAGCACAGAGAGACAGAGAGAGAAGATAGGGAAGCACAGAGAGGGAGGGATCAGTGGGCCGAATTGGGCCTGATTTAACACAGGATATAGATATGGAGATAAACAGTGACAGACTATGCATGCAGGAAGCTATGGAAACAAATGGGACATGTGTTAACAAGCTTATGAAGGCAGATGCATTTCTGCGTCATGGTGTGCACTTAGATCAAAATATCACCTTCGCTCTTCCAGTCATTAATCTAGACAGCACGTAGAGTAGGTGTGCTTGAGTTCATAAGCAATGAGTCACGAAACACAGAAGTTTGTGGATTTAAAATGAATCCCAATCCTTTAAAATGAGAACAAATGTCAGGGCTTTATTGCCCCAATTTATCACCATAACCCAATGCCACAGCAAGTATTTTACATACCCTCTGCAGAACACAAAAAACACAAGTGATCAGGATCACAGGTGAATGATAGCAAAGAAGTAACAACTGTCTCACAACATCGCATCCCTGCTGTTTTAATTCTCTTGATGTATTTGGACCCTTTGGTGAAATTGTTTGACATTAGCATTCAGCAGACTGATTATAATTATATTGGCTTCCATCTTTCCCATTTACAAAGGGGCCAACGCTTGCACACACACGCACATGAACAAAGACAGACAGACACACAGGTGCTTATAATATAAACCAGGTGACAGGTGTATCCATTAATCATACAAACTTTAAAGATGGCCTCCTACCAACACCATAGAAACCCCTGAGGGAGGGACGTGTTCGCGTCACTCCAGACCTGCCAGCTAAATTAGCCTCCCTCTCCCTTTCACATGATTAATGAACACTAAGCTAAATGTCAACATGGGCTCCATGCAATCCCGCCTAAGACATCGCAGGAATGCTTTTGTATGCGTTAGGGGGACACGGCTACTTTGCAAAAAAAAAAAATCAACTTAAAAAGAAATATCTTTATTGCTGGCATGAAGTAGCCGCATGATCAAATGCAGTGATTGAGGGTCCCGCACCCCCACTGACAACACATCACACACCCTCACACCCGCACACACACACACACACACACACACACACACACACACACACACACACACACACACACACACACACACACACACACACACACACACACACACACCCAGCACCAGGGTGTGCGACGGGCGATGACCTCAGCGATGATGATACAACCCTGGCTACTTTTACCGCCACCCTCTCACCCTTTAGTTTAGCCAAAACATCGTCATGCTGAAAGTTTCAGATCACCAGGCCTTTTCTATCAGAAGCCAACGGTTTTCACCATTCAACTCGGTTCAGACGTTCTCATGAGCTCAGGCAGGAGTTCATACCAGGAAAACACTACAGTTAAATTGATTGTATCACTGAGACGTTGATACCAGGAAAACAC
The DNA here is from genome assembly GCA_900291075.1 of Melanogrammus aeglefinus. Lineage (NCBI taxonomy): Eukaryota > Metazoa > Chordata > Actinopteri > Gadiformes > Gadidae > Melanogrammus > Melanogrammus aeglefinus. The sequence goes on along the minus strand of OLKM01000627.1, from coordinate 115,681 downwards.
TAGAGGTCACGTTACCATCACAATGCAACAACAACCAAAAAGGTAAGACAATACTAGTCTCCTCATAGTCCCATCATTAGGATTTAAATGGATCAACCCTATAGATGACATCATCCCAACCTATTGGTGACCTTTTCCTTCCAACCCTTCAGGGGCCTCCTCCTCCTCCTCCAAGTAAACCGAGCAGCAAGGATGACGGAGTAGAAGAAATGGCGATGAGAGCGTGGAGCAGAAAGGAGGTGAGAGAAAACAAATCAACCTCAGTCCAGACCCTCTGATCTAAATGGGAACGGGGCTTACGTGCAGGAGTCAGGGCGTGTTCGACTTGTGTTTATGCGTCTGCAATGTTTGCGCGTATGTATATTTGAGCGCGCGTTATGTGGTTGTGTTCATGTGGTGGTGTCGGTGGTGGTGGTGGTGGGTGTAGGTGAGAAGCAGTCTTGGAGCCACGCGGGGGCGTATAATGGCTCTCTTTGTGCCGCTGCAAGGCTGGAGAAGGCTGCAGAGGAGGAACCCCAACTGCACCAAGGTGGATGGACCCAGCATGAAAAGCAGTGAGGACATCAGAGCAGCATAGGGGATGTTACATTATATTGCAGTATACCCTAACCAACAAGCCAAGTAGGGCTTTGTCTCCAGGTTGCAGTTGGTATGAACAGGCCTGACTTCGATGAAGGACTAAACCCAGAGCGCTAGATTAAGTTTGGCTTTCATCTCTAGGCAAATCACAATGGCTCGTAAAATCAGCTTAGACACACTTCTGGTATTTCCCTTTGTGAGCATAGCTAGAATTTGAAACGAGAGGAAGCATTTTTTTTTAAATATCTCTCTGAGGCAGTTTTTTTCACTAGGTACAACTCGAAAATGACGACAAGATTAATGTTCAACTCAGATTTTTCCGTTTTTATTTATTTCCCCCAAAAAAATTGGACAGCAGAACATCAAGCAACAGTATGTTTCCCCTATAAAGCTGTCACCTGTCGAATATAAAAATGAACACTTGCGATATGTGATCCCTTTCCGTACTTTTGAGGCATTAATGAGTGCCGAGTCACCATAACTCAGTGGAGACTATTAGCCAAGTCATTTTTCCCAGTGAGATATTATATAAACAGTTGATACAATGTATGTTTATTATACATTGTATCAACCCTTATTTTCTTGTCCAAGCACCAAACGGGTTGTAAAGAGTTTACTCCTTTTAATCGTTGGTTAACACACGTTATGGTAAGCTGTAACCACGCCGAACATGAACTTCTAGTTTTCCTAACACACACTCTCACTCCCCCTCCCCTACCCCTCCCGACTCCCCCGAGGCCCGCCCCCCCACTTCTGAGCACCAGGGAGCCTATGGTTCTAAGGGGAACCGGGAATCATGGGAAAACTTCAGGGGGCATTTAGGCTAGCCAAAGTCCATTATCTCTCAAGTGTTTGTTGTGGCTACTACATCAGTTAAGACTATGACGTCCACTTTAACCCCACTTAACGTCAGTGCAGAAACAAAAAGAAGTAAACTAAGATTTGAACGAGTTTGTCAATTTGGCAAATATCAGGTGAAACGCTAATGTTGAATTTTCCTTGCTGCATTGGATGTTATTGAATACTCTTGTGTAAGGGCTAGGGAGGGGCACACACACAGACACACACACACACACACACGCACACACACACACACACACACACACACACACACACACACACACACACACACACACACACACACACACACACACACACACACACACACAGTGGAGTCCATTGTTTTATCAGGGCATAATTCTGAACCGCCTGGTCCTAAAATGGGGTAAATGTAATCAGGCCGTGCAGAGATCACTCACCGTCTCGTTATATGGAAGAAAAACAATCCAGCATGCGGAGGAGGCAACGTGTGAACAGCCCAGTTACCCTTCAGTACACCCTTTACTGCCTATGAAGTCAGTGGACCAGATGCCACCAACAGAATTACTTTTACTGCTTTTTATTATTGCTCTGATTGGTGATGCTCATTGTAAATGCCCAATCTGGGAAGGATTATGAGAAGATTTGAGGATTATTCCTTCTAGGGCCATCTATCACTAACAGTATTCAAAGGCACTAATGTATTAAAGCATCCACCAAATGGGATGCATTGAAGAAGAACGTACTGGGTTCCGAAAGATGGAGTAATAATAAGATATAGTAAATAATTCATATTTCTGCATTCTGTTCCTGGTATTGAATCAGGTATTGAATCATCTTGCCCTTTTGTTCATTTTGATTCTATGTTTTCTATTCATTTCATCAAGTTAGAAGAACGTATCCCCTACCCTTATTCCAATAGGACAACCTGAATCCCCCGAATACCTCCAGTCCTGAAGCCCGCTAGAGCCAGGGCACCCAACTCAACACCACTCATCTCATCTAAGATCACTTTTTAATATTCTGTGCCATCCAAAACGATTTGATTGACTGGTAATTAATAAACTACGATGACGGCCGAAAGCTATGAGTGGGTTCATCCCAGGTACAAACCTGACACTATTTTAATAACGGTCCGACATTTGATTTCATTTTCAGTCTGGAAGAGGGCGATTAGCTGCCTGGAATGTGTCCTCATCATTGTGATTGGATCCTCTTTCATAACGGACGGACCGAGGAGCCCGGAAACACACGCACCCGGCGAGGGGGGGCCAAGACAGAGACACGCAGCCAGACCTCTGCTGAGCTGAGGTTCAGAGGAGGTCTCTGCTTCTGCCTTCAGACCATCAGGGCTGCCCTCCAAACCTTCAGCGTAACAAGACTGTTACTCAAAACCACGTTACCCAGAAACACGATAGACTATATCAAAAAGTTCCTGAACATTCCTGAAATCTACTAAAATAACAATACTCAAATCCACGTGATTTTCATCTTTGCTTTACGCCATTGTGTTGCGATGCAGTTTGTGACATAGAGGACAGGGGCGCCAGTATTCTGTGGTTTTCTGTCATTGTTCAACATCACCACTAAAAACAATGGAAAAACTTGATTTCATTCATCAATTGTTCGAACTCACAATCGACAATTAACTCTTGCGTCAACTAAACCAGCTTTTGCATCACGCTTAAACTGTAAAAAGAACTAAAGGTGGAGTAGGGCAAGGAAAAACACAACCCGATGACCACATCTCATTAACGACAATGAGCGAGAGTTAAAGCGCTTTTACAAAATTCACCACATATGGCCAGCAACAACTTGTTCAATGTTTCCACAAGAAAAATGTTAGCATTTTTTTCACCCTACTGATTCATCGGCTGCAGCTGGCTAATAAATAAAATACATATTTCATCTGTCTCTCCTAAAGCTCTGTGTCAGAAGATGAACAGACTCAGGCTTGCCATAAGCCCCCGGTTGCTCCGGGAAGGTAAATATTCTGATATAGCAACGTGGAAGTACAGTAGGAGTCAGCTGACCCAAAGACGCACTGTACAGGACTGGAAGAAACGCTTTCTTTGTCCTAGATGGGGCATTTGGAAATAGCAAGTACAGGACAGTCATAAAATTACAAAAGAGATCTTTTTGAAGAAAACAATACATTTATTAGAAAACTGCCCTATATGAGTGGTAGTTAATAAGAATTTTCTGGTTGTTCAGAACATAATAAAGGGATATCTATTCAGTGACAACGTGAAGTACATCTCGCCACGTATAGCACTCTCTGTTGTGTTGCCTAGCTCTGAATGCTACAGTGCTTACCTCCCACCTCTCTCTCTAGGAGTGGGGGACAAGAGGAGGACTCTGTCCGCCGGCGGTCCTGTGATCCCGACTTCAAACATGAGCCATCAAGGACAACCTCAAAAGCAGTAGGGGAGCAGGAGGAGATGGAGGAGGGGAGGAGGGGAGGGGAGGTGAAGTTGGGGGGGGGGGGAGGGAGTGGGGAGAGGGGAGGAGGTGAGGGGAGGTGAAGTTGGGGGGGGGGGGGAGGTGGGGAGAGGGGAGAGGGGAGAGGGGAGGGGGTCAAGAGAGAGGGAAGGAGGAGAGGAAAGAGGTGGGAAGAGGAAGGAGGCGGGGTACTTTGTTGGCACGCAGCAAGAAGCCTTGTGCAGCATTTCCTGTGATAACATAAACAAAGGAGCTGTCCCATGGTGTGTGTGGCTGCCCTGACCCATACACACCCACACACACAAACACACTCCTTTGGCCCCGGTTCCCTACTGGCTCGGTACAGACCACACTATATCAAGCATTGGGCTCACATAACAAGTAGGGACAACCAGACCACGACGGTACATCCATCCGTCTGATGGGCAAGAGATGGGAGAAGTCAATCTCTTAGTTCCACCCTCAAACTCTGGCTTAGGCTTAGCTTGTCCATATCTCTCTCTCTCTCTCTCTCTCTCTCTCTCTGAGTCTCTATCTCTCTAAATCACTCCCCCTCTCTAAAAGTCTCTTTCTTTTAGTCTCTCACCTTCTCCTTCTGTGATTTTAACCCTCTCACTCTCTACGTATACAGTTAATAGGGATATATACTGACAGTTGCTCAGAGACTGATGTGTATTGTGAGAGGAAACCGAGTGGTTATTGGAGCTTAAGCTAAAGCTAAGTTGTGTTAGTTGTTGTTGTTAAAATGATATTGTGTCACAATTAGCATTGTGGCGTTATAAGCGTATTTAGGTTATAAATAACAGTGATAAAGAACAGTGTTAAAAAAACAGCTTTAACAAATGCTATCACATTGTGAAAAAAAGTAGTTCTAATAGCTGTGTTTTACAGTTGTGTTATGAAGCTTCTAGGAATAGTTGCGTTAAAGTTGTGTAATAATTCATAGTTGTGGTACTCACGTTTGGTACATCTCTGGGAGCCTTGAGTCTTGCTCCACCCATGACAGCACTGAGCTCCACACTGGTTCACCCTGCCATGGAGATAACGATGACCACGACAACAACAACTATACAACAACAACAACAACAACAACAACAACAACCAACATCCGGGTAAACAAAAAGGGGACCTCAACCTATTCTATGAGTAGTGTGGGTATTGACCTGTGTTCTACCGGTTCTACGGACCAGACTGACAGACGGCTGTTTAGAGTACGTAGTTTTCTGAGGCGTGTAGGGGTCTGTGGGTGAACTACATTCTTTACTTAAGACTTGTATTACTATGCTATTCCCTTGGGTCTTCCTACTAACCTTGTATGTCTGCTTCCTTGGGCTGCTCTGTACTCTAGTTGTTGTTTTGAAACTAGGATGTGCAGCACTATCATTGATTTCGCGGTTTTCAAATGTTTTATTTACACGCTTTGATTGTCCTCAATAAGACACTGGCTGAAAGCGTAGTCTGTTGAATTACTCAATGCAGTGTGATGTTATGTTATGCCTGGGGCTAATTTCACTTGACCTCTGATATATCCCTGTGTTTACTTCCTTAATTTATCATCCATTTGTTATTCTGATTGCAATGTTCGCTGAGCCCCGTACCCTTGGTACCCCTAGACGCCACAGGCTCGGTTCCCCTTCTCTCAGAGAATCTATATTCCCTACAGGAGTTAGGGGCATTCTGTCCGTTGGGAGACTATAACCGGGACCCTGGAGTGTGAGGTGAGCCAGGGATAGACCCCTGGGACTGTATTTGTGATAAAAAGGGTTATATATAACTTGTTAGACATTTACAAGCTGACTAACCACAAGGACAAGGGTCTCTGCATGGAACTACACTTCCTTCTCACACGTTATTCCTTTCAAACAAATGGGCCCTAGAGTGTTTTTACACACTGGTAGGCCTTTAATGGAGGGGAAGGTCACACTACATGTGCTTAGATTCCTTGATATGAAGGGCTCAATTTGCCAACCCTAAAAGGAACAGACCATGGATTGAGATTTTTTAAAGCCTATGTTTTATTGTACTAGTAGACTAGTAGACTACTTTATTAACAAAACATGACTGTACAAATCAGTCCTTTAGTGTTTATGTATATAGAGGACTCATTTATGTAGCTCCTTTACATTTGTTGTTAAATTTTTTGTTCTCTTTTGAGGAGAGCATAGATTGTGCACAATGGCTGAGAGTAAACTTTACTTTTCATGGTCCCTTTTTAATAGATTGCACGAAACTGAAATAGGCTTTGACACGCTTCAGCTTATTCTATGCTTTATTCAGATAAGGCCAAATGAGAAATTGGAGACTCTAATCTTACGCACACAAAACATTTTGGGGAGCCTCCATAACTTTTATAAAGTGTGGTCCAACATAAGAGGTGTGGGTCGTCTTACCCGGACATCTTCATGTGGTGGTTCTGTTGAACGCTGCTGTGTGAGCTGCTGCTGCTGCTGCTGACTGCTGTGCCGGATGACCTGTTGATGCTGCGTGTACCGGGCGTCCTGCTGCTGCTGCTGCTGGATCGGTATCGGGACTGGGTTGTTCTGGTTCCCCATTCTGCGGGTCCGGACTTGCCCGCCGTAGCTGGTGGAGAGCTCCACGTTAAAGGGCCGATGGGGGACCGGCTGCGCGTGCCCCTGTCCCGCAGCCCCGGAGCGCAGATGAACGGCGTCCCCGGCACCAGTACCGCCCGGTACCACGTAAAGTTTCCTGAAGCCGTTCCGAGGCTGGTCCATAGACACACATGCCGGGGAAATGAATAAACCTATAGAAAACACAAGGTCCCAGCGGATCCAAGCCATATCCACACTTTATAGACGCAATAAAAAGAAAAACGGAAACAAGCTAGCGAAGCGACTTAAGGTTGTTTGTTAATTTGTTTCAAAGCGCGCGTTTGAGCGGAACTACACCGTGTCTCCAGAACTCGTCCCGGAGACACTTATCGCGAGTGAAAAACTTTGGTTCCCCTGAGCGTGTTCATCTAGCCTCGCATCGACCTCCAGTGCCGCTGTCGAGATTAAAGTGAAAGAAACTCCTACTCCTTCTCCTAACCGATATATGCTCAAGTATCACAAGTCAAAAAAAAAGAGAGCAGAGGCAAAAAAAAGAAGGAAAAAGAGCCATGTAGGTCCGGACGGCAGAGTATCCCAGAGTAGGCTGTCCCGGCGCAGGAGGGGAGCAAGAGGGAAGATGTCCCGGCTGCTACTGGGTACTTGTGGTGTGTGAGAGAGATACTTTTGCGCCGTAAATGAGATTGAAAACTCTTTAAAAAAAAAGTTTCCCCAAGTGTGAGGGAAGGGGTTAGTGTCAGGGGCTGCGCAGCCAATCTCTGGCAGACCTGACGTCACAAGTGGGAGGCTTATTTCAGAGAGAGAGAGAGAGAGAGAGAGAGAGAGAGAGAGAGAGAGAGAGAGGAGAGAGAAGAGAGAGAGAGAGAGAGAGAGAGAGAGAGAAGAGAGAGAGAGAGAGAGAGAGAGAGAGAGAGAGAGAGAGAGAGAGAGAGAGAGAGAGAGAGAGAGAGAGAGAGAGAGAGAGAGAGAGAGAGAGAGAGAGAGAGAGAGAGAGAGAGAGAGAGAGAGAGAGAGAGAGAGAGAGAGAGACTGGACCCTTAATAAAAAAAAATAGTAAAACGTTTTGTAAGCTTTTTAGGGCCCTCGTGTGTTGAGAGGTCAATAGCCAACCACATCCCCTCCACACTCACCCACGCAGACATGCGTGAAGAGCCTGTATGTAACAACACACAAGCTCATACACACACAGAAACACACATACACACTCACTCACAACACACACACACACACACACACACACACACACACACACACACACACACACACACACACGCACACGCGACGTGCACACACACACACACACACACGCACACGCACACGCACACGCACACACACACACACATTTCTCAAATGTATAGACAATAATGGAACATCGTAATAGTAATCAATATTTGAGTTATGATTCATATTGGATTATAGACGAATAATGCAATGTTTTGCCAAGATTTTCTTTCAATAGTTTTGCCAGTATATGACCTATTTAGGCTATTGGTTGTCATCTCACGCACCAATCAATGCAACCAGGGATCTGGGCTTTACCTCTTTCTCCAAGTCACTTGAATAAAAAGTAAAATAAATCATTTTTCAAATGTATTGGAAAACGTCCTTCTCAAACTTCCTGACATTCTCTATGTGGGGACATCAGACGCAATGTAGTTCCTGAATAGTTTGAGGATGAAGTCACATTATGACTGTGTTTACTACGTCTTGTATTGTTAATAAAGACCTCCACAGATGAAAGCCTTGTCTCTGGGGCCTACAGGCTAACGGTTTGAAAGAGACGATGAAAGATGATGAAAGGAGCGCTCCCCCTCCCCTTCATATTTCCCTCCTGGGGGGCCTTGTGTTATACTGGACACCCATACTGTCTGGATGGGGAGGAATGTAGTGGCCCACCCAACATGGACACCCCCCCTCACCCTGCTGAATTTATGTGCACATTTACACACACACACACACACACGCACACGCAAACAAACATTGAGGAGTAATCAATCACATCTTTATCGAGGGGATTACCGAAAACCATTTTAAGGACACTGAGCCGATTGTCCGAGTTTAGTGGGACGTAGCACAAAGAATGTGAGTATATATTGGACAGTTGGGAATGTTATGAAAACACTGAGATTTCCCTGAAACCCGGCAAACATTTGTAAACAATAAGGTTTGTTCAACTGTAAGATGGCCTCCAGGATGCCACCATCTCTGTACTGGCTCTGCGTCACCAATACACCAGATCATCGGAATCCATTCTCTCGATATCTGCTTGACAATCGACCACCACCATGCAGAAAGAGTTCGCTGAAAGGACAAGGTCAGACCACCTGCTATATTTCTATGGGGGGGGGTGGGGGGGGTGAAGTTGTGCTAGACATGGCAATGCTGTGTGTAATAATCCTGCCGATGATGCAATCCTCAAGACGATGAGTCAGCCGGCATTTGAGCTTCAAGAACACGAAGACAGAGAGGTAGGAGGAAACACGCTGCGGAGTCTGTTTCACCAGAAAAATAAAAGCGAACCCGAAAGGTCAGGAAAGAAAGTAAGGACAGTGAATCATCACATCCCCTAGGGAATGTCTCAGGTTTCTATTATGATGTCTACTGCTCAGTTCCTTCTAACTAATAGACAACTGTAATGACATCACCGGTCACATCTACCTATGCAGGCCCCCAGTTATCTGGCTGCTGCCCGCTTCATACATAGCACCCCCGCTCCGTGTTAACACACTCAGTCATGGCCGTTATTTATATCCCACTCAATGCCCGGCATCAATGCAGTGTCACAGCGACCAGTGTGTCAGCCCCTTTGTAAGGAAGGTCGACACCAAGACAGACCAGTCGAGACATATCCTGGAGAATGGAGGAGGGAGAATCTCCTTCTGAGCTCATAGTGGTGTCATATTAGTCCGGGAATGCCGTGACAGAAATTATTAAAAAAAAATACAATTACCAAATATATGCAGAATGGTCATCGTGGAGGGTGTCTGGCTGAAGGCGAGGTTGAGCAGCCTCACCTTAATGTTGGGGGTATGTGGAGTATGTGGTTGATGGTTGGTTAAAGCAGTCCCAGCTTGGCCCTAGTCAGACTGATAAGACTCTGGGGATGGGTAGGGGTGCACACCGCTGGTGTATTCAGGGACCAAGGCACACAGGATAAACCACCTATCACCACACACACCGGAGGTATTAACACCTCTGCATGCAACAAACTTTCCAACTCCACAATCAATGGTTTGTCTTTCTACGTCCCTCTGTAGCGGTGGTGTCGGAGGAGCCCAGTAAAGCCACCTGGGTGTCATTTGCCAGGGTCGCCTGCTGCAGTAATATGCAACACACATTATTTTATTCTATGGTTGTTGAGAGATATGTCGTTTTAACTGCTAAAATAAAATATCCAGAGCGTCTGAGTCGTTGAAAGTTGGGTTGAGGCGTTGGCATAGTGTCTTGCCAGAGCATTACATCAACACCTGAACACATGTTTGACACACACTCTGATGATCCACTCTATTATAATTGATCTGTGTTATCAAGGAAATTAATTTCAGTTATTCACGCTGGTCGACTTAAGAGACATCCTCAAACAATCATAAGGCTGTAAAAGCATTTTACCTTACCCAACATTAATGAGTATAAGGGTGTTTTTAATAAGCAACCAATGGGAAGCATTTGCTATGACATAGAAAAACAGAAATAACACATCGTTACCGTTACAGTTGAAATGAAGAGCAATGTGAAAATAAATCAAGAGACATAAGCCATAAACTACTTCAAGGTCATAATCGCCTAGCCACAGGGCCAGTGGTGGGGGGGGGGGTGTGTGTGTGTGCGTGTGTGTGTTTAAGCCATCATGGGAGTGTTTTGGACCAGGTCTGGTAGTTGGATTATAGCCTACGGTATGAAGCGCCTTAAGTCTTTCCTTCTCCACAATCCCCTCACCTGTCCATAAAGGGCACAATGGCCATAAGAATAAAGGTCATTAAGAAGTTATTTATTATATTAATGCCAGTTTTATATAAAAAATACCGTTACAAAGAAGATATATAGTATAGCTGCCTGTAGGCTATACATATTTAGAATTACACTTACAAATGTATACAATGATTTCCAGCTGGTGTAGCGTGGACTTCTTGATGGCTGATTTAATTACTTTACACATGTTAAATTCCCAAACACTTAAATATTCATTGACGATAGAGACCTAGCTCATAGCCTAGCATTGATCTGCAGGCTAGTGCATTGTTTAGGGTTTTTCTGCTTTCCAATTACAGAAGCACCATTTTAAATGATTTATGTGGCCATATGTCATTGAATCATGTACCGTGTCCTTCGTCATTTCTCTTGTTGGATTTGTCCTTGGTGGAGATAAAAGACTTAGTAAATAAACTTAACTTGATACCGTTAATAGTGTTACGATTTTGAGCAAAAGATTGTCTCGAAATGTTTTCTTGTTATACATGAAAGACACAAATAAGACAAAAGTTTTTTTTGTTGTATTTATAGGCAAGACATTGTGACAGTATTGTAAGGCTTTATGAATCTTACACACAATATAAAAAAATACTAATTTCAATGAATAATTACAGATTCATAATTCTGACTACCACAATTATGTAGTTTGCCGCCGCCATCCAGTGATCATTCTGATTGGCCGCGCAGCGTGGCACTAATATCCTGCAGCTCTGTGATTACCCGCTCCAACTCTCCAACGCTATCACTCAAGTCACTGTGGATGTCGCCCGTGGCAACGTCAGTGTGCATTTGCTACAATGAGAAAAAGGACAATTTCAACATATTATATTTCCCCTTGATACATGACTCTGTATGGTTAGCATAGCAGAGCATGTTAGCTGCTAGCATGATGTTTGCATTATGATAGCAAGGTACCAGCATTGTGTTAGCAGGCAGTTAGCAGGGTGTTGGCAAGGCTCTAGCTTGATTTTATCAGGATACTAGCATCCTGGCAATGGCCTGATTCTAGCATGAGCGTAGCATGATACTAGCATGACATTAGCAGGGTGATAACATGGCATTGGCAGGGCGAGTGCATTGCATTATCAGGCTCTAAGCATGGTGGTAGCAGGGTGTCAGCATGGTGAAGGCAGGACCGTTAACGTACCTTGGCTTTGGTGGCCAGGCTCTTCAGACTGAGACGCGCAGAGGACAACATTTGGAGTGCTTCCTGGGGATTGGTCTTCTTCTGGCTGCAGCTGAGGGTGACTGAGAGATGGATGAGAGGGAGAGAGAGGGATAGATTGGCGAGACAGATCAAGGTGGAGGGAGAGTGATAGGGAGAGAGACACAGAGAGAGAGACATTAAGAAGAGGCCGAGAAATAGAAAGAGAAAGAGAGGGATGAATTGAGGGTATGAATTGAGGAGATGAATAGATAAAGAGATACATGATTCAATATTCTTCTTCAGGAAATAAGTAGCAAGACAGAGACCTCAACATGGTCTCTTTAATCACTTGGATCACTGTATTCCCAGGCAGAAAAACATTTACATTTCATATTCCCTTGACCTTGAGTCATCCATCAGAAAGGAAACCATTGAGGCTTAACCCTAACCCTTTTATTGGGAGTTGATTTAAAGTAATGTATGTTAATACATTCACTTTAAATATAAACATAAACATTGTTTGTTCCCTTGACGGTATGAATGCACTTTTTATCAGACCAGATACCTCATTTGTTGCCTTGTTATTTGTATATGTTGCATTCTGTGCATGCTTGTGTGCGTGCGGTGGTGCATTCATTTGCGTGTGTGTATTGTGTGGGTTTGTTATTATGTGCATCATTTGCATAAAAATGGTAAACGGATTTCTATCAACATAATCCACATTTTTCAATACTTTGAATTCCATCATAGCAAAATACATGGCTTCCATAGGTAAAAAAGTTTAATCTTCCAGTGGGGAGCGAGAATAGAAAAAGAGCTGGCATGACTGAACACGTACACACATACAAGCAAACTCCACACACACACACACACACACACACACACACCACACAACACACACACACACACACACACACACACACACACACACACACACACACACACAAAGACAGACAGACAGACAGAGACAGACAGAGACAGAATCATTGCATCTGAGCTCCATTGGTATTCCTGTGATAACCTAGGGGTGATCCCGGGCTCATGTCCTAATGTCTTAATTCAGCACTCTGTTCAGGTATAATGATGGGAATAAAAAAAATAAAAAGGCTGACTCCTGGTGATTAACAACTCTTCTTGGAGCCCGCCTCCCCCAGCCTGGGTAGATCGGGGCTGAGGGCGTTGGAACAACATGCTTGTTTGTCCTCTTGTTCCCCTGTTAGCAAACGATCCATCCAACACACAGTCCCCATAAGCAAGACTTATGGGGACCGCAACTACACACACACAGGCTTGATAAGCAAGCAGAAGCCAATGTCTGAGGTCTCTGCGCTCACAGGCATGGTAAGCCAATGAATAGGGACTGCTCTGACACAGGATAAGCAAACCCATTGGGACTACTATCACACACAGGCTTGCTAAGCAGGCTTATGAGAACTTCAATCATGCACAGGCTTGACAAGCAAACATTTGGGGAAAGCTTTTACTAACAGGCTGTTATAGGCGGACTTAAAGGGACTGCTTCTCAGAGAAAGGAGCAGCTTCATAAGGAGGAATTATGAGGACTGCTATCAGACACAGCAAGCTTATGGGCCCCGTGATGGGGAACGTTCTGGTGTCTGCGATGGCTGGGGTGGAGACAAGACATTAAAAGGTGACATATTATATCACCAGGTGAGTGTGATTAGCCATTAAAGCCATCTTGAAAATCTGCCCCTTCTGACATCACAAGTGGGCGTGCACACCTAGATGTATGACGGATAGATGAGCAACGTTTGCTACCGTCCACTGGGTAGGCTGGTAGACTGATCTATCCAACACACATCTAGATGATGGACACACCCACTTGTGATGTCAGAAGAGGCCGATTTTCAGAAGGGCTCGTAACGGCTAATCACACCTTTAAGCCTGACATTAAACCTTATTTAGCAGCGCAGGATGGGCAACACTTCTTGAAGGACACAAGCGCAGCACCATTACCTGTGGCGTTATCCGTCTTATAAGAGGAGGATTTAGTGAGTTAGATTAATGCCATAAAATTGTGCTATGTGTTAAGGAGATGGACCAGCATAGCAGTACGCCTTGGAAAAAATACAGGCTCTTTAACATAAGTGGAGTACATTTCCAGATCTTGTTCATTGAAAATACCACTGGCTTAGATTCAGTTCAGAAGTTATAATTAAGTGCAATAAACTTAACCAAGTAGCGTATTTTTTTAAAAATAGAGCCAATATACAGAGGATGTTCAGATCTCTTCAGGTTTTTCAGTGGTTCTTCACATTCTTCCATTGAAAAGCAATCATGAAAATTGGTCGTATTTTTTTTTTACAATGCGGTCTGAGAAGCCGGTTGTGAATGAGTTTCAGAAATAGAGAAAATAGAGAAGTGGAAGGAAGCAGCTACCATACGAAGGATCCTTCGTTAACAGTATTTATGAGCTGCTGGATGAACAGCCTTCTCCAAATGAAGCCTATCTAGCATTATTTGGAATAAACACCAAGCTATTAATATGGGTGATTTAAAACCTGGATAATTTGATGTGTTTTCACACGGTACAGCCACATTAAAAATACCTTGGGAAATTGGATTTTGCACGTCCTGGCTTTCGATATGTTATTGCATAATACATTCCACAGCTTACTTTGGCTGAAATATCAGGCAATTGGCAATAATGTTAATTTAAACCTGAAAATAACAAATGTTGGCCCATTTCATTACTGTGATAGCATTCACTTCGCACTTTCTAATTTCACAGGTCCAGCATATCAGCAGAATAAAAAAAGAAAAAAAAAAGTATAAACACTGTTTATATAACTATTTTGGATGTTTTGGACAACCTCAGGTGGGAAATAAGTCTGGTTGTATAGATTCATCCACACACGGTAAGTAGAATGGACACGGTTGAGCATATCAAGTTATTCAAACAACTGGCACCCTGATTTATTAGAATGTAAATCCTATTGGATTTGTCACACAGGTTCTTGCTTTTAACTGTGGAACTAACTTCGATTTAATTTAAATGCGACTTGTTATTCCATGCGACAATATGGTACTTGTTCTGCAGGATAAGATGGTTGTGCATGTGCGTGCGTGTGTGAATGTAGGGGTGTGTGTGCGTGCGTGTGTGCGATTACCATTGCCTATGTCTACAGCTCTGGTAATTGTCTCCTTAAAGGAGCCAGTCTCCTTCTCCCATCCGCTATTCTGCATCTGACAGTGATGTGCCTTCACCAGGAACCGAAGAGCCTGCAACACACACACACACACACACACACACACACACACACACACACCACTTTTGATCAGTATCACACACACACGACACACACACACACACACACACACACACACACACACACACACACACACACACACACACACACACACACACACACACACACACACACACACACACACACACACACCATTTTTGGTCAGTATTGGCAAAAATAGCTTGGGACAGTGGTTTTGGACAAAAGTTAGGCCCAGTGTTTCCTGTAGGGTGACATGGCAAAAATATATCTTGATTTATTTTCAGGCAGGGTCACGATTCATTTTTGCAATATAAACAAACTTATTTCCTTGTTGAAAAAAAAATTGGCCTTAGATATATGTCATTGACAGGCAAGATGGATTCACAAAGGAAATGATCAAAAGGCCAATAACTGTTTAATACTTCACAATGTTTAATTACTCCCCGTATGATTTATAAGGCAGCGTTGATTCATCCAACCAAATCATTATTCATTCATCCATTTTACATTCGCAAATGTTGATCAAGTTTGACCACGTAGAACCGTTTCATCCATTATTAACAAAGCTACGGACACAACAAACATACAAATCAAGCTAAAGTAGCGAATGATTACCACACCGCTAAGGCCCTGCTAGCGCCCGGCGTGCTCTCATTAGTGCGAGCGGCTAATGACTACGGGTGCCCAGTGGAGACGAATGGTGCGTGGTGGCTAGAGGTCACGGAGGTGGCTCTCCCCGGCCCCGAGGCCATCACTAAAGGGCCCTTAAATCAACAGGACGGGGATTATGGCATTTAGAAGCAAGGGACCATCCATCAGAGCAGCGGCCCGCGAGACGCCGACACCCCATTAACGTGATGCCGAGTTGGGGCCAACATTTATAAGGCTTTAATGAACCCCGAAATAGCTTTTTTAACATGTTCAAGGCCTGTTGTAGGAATCGCCTCATTTGTGGACATGAGATCCGCCATCTCCCCTCCAGTGTGGAGGGGATGGAGGACATAAGGGGAGAACGATTTGGGGAAATAATGTAATTGCGATTATTTCGACCAATATTGCTATTTAGTAAATTATTTTCTTTTTAAAGTTACTTATGTTCTCCTTTAATCAATAAACAACCAATAAATCATTCTAGAGTATGTCCAACACACTGCTCTTTCCTTTAGGCCAGGCCTAGCTGTTGAGATGAATTGATGCATGAATTGATATAACATCTTTATTTAACTATTGAATTGTAAAAGAAAAATATATTATCGAATCTTAAAAAAAGAATATTGCAGCCTTTGCGATTTGCTAATCGCATTCCATTACATCAAGTTGTCTGTTTTAATTTGATTAATCGTTAGCCCCTAGAGGACACTTAAGAACTCTGTTATTGTACCTTATTGATGATAATTATCTATGGGGAAAATATAAATAATTCTAAAATATGAAACTGTTCTAAAATAATTACTTGTATGACAAAAAGAAGGGCAGGATTCAAACACAGACCTTCTCGTTGTCCTCCTGGTTGGTGCCCTGCCCATTGCCGTAGAGCAAGGCATACTGGCGCCAGAGCTCGCCGTCGGAGCTGTGGCGGGCGGTGACCCGGCCCAGGAGCTCCTGCAGCTTGGAGCGCAGCTTCCCCGCCTTCTGGTCCTGGTTGTCGGGCAGATCCTCCACCACGGCGCGCACCAGGATCTGCAGGATCTACAGGACAGACGGCATCACCTCTTTAATTCTTTTAATTCCCGCAACACCCTTATATCCCATCTTGGATTACTAAAGTACATTTAATATGGAAGACGGCAAAAGCCCTTTAAAAACAAAAACAAAACACTGAAATTGTTAAATATTTATTCTATATCTGTAGCTATATATATATATCGTGATGAAAGTAAATGCAGTATGACAATATTGCACTAGATAACAAAATATATTGCATCAGAAAAGACATGCTTCTTCTTATTACATGTTCCAATAAGACTTCAACACGGTGTGCGATCAAAAACTAGGTTTGTGGAAGAGGCAGCAGGAGAAGAGCTACTGAAACACTGATTGGCATGGAGAAGTTCATGGCACCACCAAGCGGCGTTGGTCCTGCTAATAGTCCCGTTCACTACTGGAAGTGGCCGATATGGCTGAGGAACATGGCAACTCATTTTCTCAGCTCAGCCGTCGCTGGCAACGGAAAAGCGATCCTGGCAGTGTACAGGCAGTGGGCCCTAATGGACGATGGGTAATTAAAACGGCGCCCATGGGCCTGGACAACGACAACACTTCACTCCCACCTTCTCGTTTGCACATCCACGCATCAGATGCACACTCGTAGAAATCGCAGAGGCAAGTTTTAATACAAAACAATTATTCTGGGAACAAAAAGCCAAAGAGAACACAGTCAATTATTCATCGTGCACACCCATGTGTCCCCACACACACACACACACACACACACACACACACACACACACACACACACACACACACACACCACACACACACACCACACACACACAACACACACACACACACACACACACACACACACACACACACACACACACACATAAACAGCCCTGGGCTGGAAGGCTTTAATAAGCAGTTCATCAACATGACTTTATTTATCCACACACACACACACACACACTCCCAATGAACTGCAGTGACAATAAACCGAGTCTGCCTCCGAGTGAGACGCTTAAGAAGACACCCGTCAAGAAGCGCCTGTGATCCAAGCTCATCACACCGTCACTAGCTGGTCCTGGAGGAACCGGCTGACCTTACCACTGAAGGGACTTAACAGAGGTGTAGACACACTCTCACACGCACACCTTCTCTCACACACATCTCTTGTACACTTCACACACACTCCTCAGTCGCTTGACTCACATAGAATTAAAATAATAATTCAACACGTTCAGGTTTCACAGCCTTCATTTTTTACCTAGGATACAGTCCCACACCGACACATCCGCACATATACAGCACGGTGACAGACGGCTATAGACGAGCTGGTTTGAGAGACGTATGGAAGCTGCATGCTTGTTAATCCAACCAAGCCACTCGCAGCGTGAGAGTGTGTTCTACTACCTTGTTCACTGCCTCAGCCTCCGCGTGTAAACCACAGATGATAAAACCGGAGGAGGGGCAAATGCAAATCAGACTTATTTTTAAGAGCTGTGACTGGGCGTTAATGACGGTGAGATGGTGGGAGAGAAAATTTCGCGGCACAAAAGCAGTTCCTAATGACAGATCTGATTAAGGGTTTAGAGGAGGCGCGTTGGCTGTGCAACGCCACGCAGCACAGCCAATCAGAAACCAGCGTGGGATCATCTGCAAAAAATAGAGTGGCGAACGGCGTGCGCATGGATGTGCCTTTTTTGTGTATATGTGTGTGCACGTACCAACACCGACCTCTTCTGTCTCACATGTGTGTATCAGTGTGTGTGTCTGCGTCTGCGCGTGCATGTGTGTGTGTGTGTGTGTTTGCGAGTTGCGTGCCAATGCCTCTGAATGCCTCTGTGCATGCCTGTGTGTTGGCAGATCCCAGAGATACCAATCAGACCTATAAGCTGGGTAGAGAACACAACAATATGTTCTCTGCAGCCTTGGGCCGTGTATCAGAGCGGAGGGGACCGCTGGCCTGCCGGTCCTCAGACACGCGGCCAAACCTAGGAGGCCAGGCCCGGGCGAGGTGCTTAGACAAAACGCACCAACGTGTCTAACCCTGATTATTCAGAAGAGGGGGGGGACCTTCAGTGTGCGTACCTTTTAGCCCCTGCAAGGCTGAGCTGCAGCCAGTCGACCGCACAGTACACACTGTAAGGACGCGGTAAAGACACTGAATACACAGGCAGTACACAGTAAATACATTGGCACTCTGCCTGTATATTTACCGTACAGTGAGTAGAGGGGGGCAGTATTGAGGAGAGAAGAAAGCAGGAAAGAAACCGCGTCTCTGGTTTATTATTGCAGTATTTTGAGGGTGTAATTGAAGCACTCGTTCAAACACTCCTTCAGAAAGCCCTTAAGACTTCTTAAGTGTGACAAAGTTGTCGCGTGTGTGTGAAAGCATGCGTGTATCTGAGAGGTTCAGGGAGATCGAGTATCAGGGGTCAGAAGTCTGTGTGCGTGGGGCTGTGATGTGGAAGGCTCCGTTCGGGCAAGAAGACGGCGATCTATTTAAAATATGAGTTGCTCATGAGTTTTTCCACACACTAGCAGTTATTACAGTGAAAGAACGCTCTCTCTCTCTCTGATTATTCTTTTTCTCTGAATCTTTCTAATTTCCTTCTTTGAATGCGTTGGCGGACTTGCAATTAGTCTTTCTTGATTCATCAAGAGATTTTATCGCCAGGATTTCTTAAGGCTTTTAAGAGACACACCCACACAATGAACAAGATTAATAAGCAATATGGGGATTGAGAAGCAGTATTTCATCACAGGTTCTTGCCATAGATGGCTTTGCATGAGATTGTTCGAGAAAGCTCCACTTTAAGGAGCTCAAGGGAATTTTAGCATGGAACATATTTTGTTTTATATCACAAAGTATTTTCGGATGTCACCATCCACTGGTTACGTGACTGCTCTCTGATTGGCTGAATCTAGAGGCAGGTGAGGCTGTGCTACAGGTAAGCCAATCAAAAAAATAGTTGCACAGAAACACAAACAGTTGCAACTTTTATTCTTTAATAAAATAAGGGATTTTGGTTAGTGTTGGGACCTTCTGATCCTGGTGTATTGAAGAAACATGTCCTTGAATCACCCTGATGCAACATCTGTACACCTCCTTCTCCTTTTCAGCCAATCACATTCTCTCAACCACTACAGAGCAGCCAAATATTCATCGGAGGCAGCAACTTTCATATTTTTGAATGATGCAATTAAGGAGCAAGAATCCTGCAAAGGATTAATAAGCATGAGTTCTGTGTTGACCAAAGCAAGTTCATTTTGCATACCAATGGCACACTTCAAAAGAGAAAATTTTGCTCCATTACTTCTTGACGTATTTGAAGCCTTTCAGTTCAAATGTTTACTCTGCAAACGCCATGCAATCAGTGCAAAGCACACAGCACTAAATTAATATCGGAATGTAATTGGTCAACCAAACCTCTGAACATGTTGGCATATAGAACCAGTCATAGGAGAGATAGGGAGGTTATTCAGCTTACATTATTCATTTGAATACAGTCAAGTTTCTTGACATAACTAAGTGTATTACATCGCTAGTTTATGTTAAGTAATGCACCGGGTATTGTGGACGCCATCTTCACGCTCAGACAGTATTGATGTTGCTAATGTTTGCTCGGCAAACAATCATTAAATGGTATGGTCTGTGATTGCATTAAAATTTTCTATATAAATGCATTCTGTGGCTCTATGAATAGAACTGTGAAGAGAGACGGAGCAGTGTGTTGAAGGAGAGAGAGAGCGACATGTTTTACCGCAGGTGGGAATCAAAGCCTAACCATGCATGCTTTGAATCGCCTGCACCGATCCGTCCTCCGAACGCTGACTGACTGACAGCAAGCAGCTTGACGGGTTGGTGGAGTGGGTGCTCACCTCCACGTCCTTATACTTCTCCCGGAGCTCCATGAGGTGGTGGTAGGCCTTGATGGCCTCGGAGAACTCGCCCACGTCGATGCACACCGTGAGGAAGTTCTCCCAGATCTGCCAGTGCTCGTAGTTACACTTCAAAGCTTCCTGGAGCGTACGGAACGCCTGCGGCCTGCGAAAGAGACAGAGAGAGACAGAGAGAGACATAGAGACATAGAGACATAGAGACAGAGAGAGAGAGACAGAGAGACAGAGAGAGAGAGAGAGAGAAAACAACAATAAATGTATGGATTGCTCTGGCAGTTATTTGCAGTTTCTGCTGCGTAGTACCAGGGAGGTACCGATGGTGATTGGGAAAGAGTGTGGCTCAGATCGATCTAGAAAAACTTTTCGCCTCCTGTTATCGCTCATCCATCCATTAAATAACAAACTAAATAAAAAACTAAATCTAAAGCCTCTCTGGAGGGTTTAGAAGCCCTTCCATCCACCAGGGCTTTATTAGGAACCTCTTTAATTTCAGGCCTGAAAGCACACGCCACTGATTTAGAGAGAGAGAGAGAGAGAGAGAGAGAGAGAGAGAGAGAGAGAGAGAGAGAGAGAGAGATGAACAGAGTGAGAGAGAGAGGAGAGAGAGAGGAGAGAGGAGGAGAGAGGAGAGAGAGAGAGAAGAGGAGAAGAGAGAGAGAGAGAGAGAGAGAGAGAGAGAGAGAGAGAGAGAGAGAGAGAGAGAGAGACTTTGCATCAACAGAACAGTTGGCTTATAGACTTTAAAAGACATCGAGTCTCCCGGAGGGCGCCAGCTTGACTTGACAGTACAGAGTTGTATTGGCTCACAGAGACTGGTAGTTACCTGAAAAGACAGAGGGAGTATACCTGTTGGAAAGACGGCAAGGCTGTTCATTAAAGATCTGATATCATATAGTCTGTTAGTCTTTTACACTTCAAAGGTCAAATACAGCCTGTTTGCTAAATATCAGTTAGCTGACCTTTAAAAACACAAATACGATGTCTGCTGGTGACGTAGAGCAGTCAGCATACCTCACGCGGGAACACAAGATCAGAGAGGTCGGAAAAACAGAACAACGGGATTGCGGAGAACACGAACGTTGCCCAACTTCTTTTTTTGGCCCTTCCAAGATGTTGCAATGTGACGAAATCTTGGCAGCTTACTTACGGCAATGTGAACATTGTGTGTGATTAGAAAGCAAGGCTGGGCGGGCGTGATATATCTTGACCTGATTACCGACTCCCAGGCGCTACTTGTCTAAGCTAATGGAACGTTGAGTGACCAGAATAGTATCAAACAGTTAAGTCTGCAAAGGACTTCAAGGAAAAAAAAAAAAAAAAGAAATACTTATTTTGAAGCATGCGGACCTGTTTAACTGTCTCAATCTGATAAACTAGATTTAAAAAACAAATGTTTAACCAACAGAGAGAGGTTCACCAGTCCTCAGAGGCCAACAGTATTTATCACTTTGAAGAAGGAGTCCCTGCTGCATTGGGACGCTGGCTGGAGCTCGACGCTCAAAGACAAATAGAGAGTCCCTGCAGAACCTAGGTCCATAAAAGAGAAAATGTAGTCTTTGAGTGTGCAACGCATACAGATGAACACAGAATTGGTCTCTGGGAACCAGAGAATACGCTCTCCTCCTCAGACTGAGGACGGGTGCACCAGGAGGCACGACGGGCATTAAACACAAGGTAGCCTTCTGGCCGTGGTTCTCCGGGAGCGCGGACCGACGTGGGTCAAGCATTGAGCTGCAGAAGACGGCGGAGGTTTGAGACGGGTTAGCAAGCGCTGGAACCAGCCAGGCCATTCCCGATGGGAGGCTGGAGTCACACACCGCTCAGAAGTGTGTGTGGTGTCTTTGTGTATTGTTTTGTGTGTGTGTGTGTGTGTGTGTGTGTGTGTGTGTGTGTGTGTGTGTGTGTGTGTGTGTGTGTGTGTGTGTGTGTGTGTGTGTGTGTGTGTGTGTGTGTGTGTGTGTGTGTGTGTGTGTGTGTGTGGCCAGAAACAGAAGAAGATAAAGCAGACAGAGAACCTGAGATAGATACAAGAGACATAAAACAGAATGGTAGAGTGAGAAATGGAAAAAAACTGAGAGGTAGAGAGAATCAGGAGTGATATAGATGTATAGAAACAGAAAACAGGAGAGACGGAGTGTACGAGAGGTAAGAGAAAGACGAGATATGAGATATGACGATAAATAGTGACAGAAAAACAGAAATCGAGTGCTACAATGAGAGAGAGAAACGGTGATATATATGGAGACAGAAAACAGAGGAGGACATGGAGAGAACAACAGCACAGAAGGAGACAGAAACAGAGTGAGAGATAAGAGAGATATAGAGAGAGAGTGAGCAAGAGAGTGCAAAAGGATACATAAAGAGATACAGCGAGAGCAGAAGGAGAGGGAAACAGTAAGAATGCAAAGAGAGTATAATACAGAGTGATTAAGTGACTGAGGGGGGGAATGAGAAAACTTGAATTGCCAAGAATGAAACGTAAATATAATCTTGGCACTTTTTTTACGTATCCATTACGTGTATCCGTGTGTGTGTGTGTGTGCGTTTGTTTGTAAGTGTGAGTGTGCGTTTCCTACAAGCTCCAACCCCTTTTTCTGAATTAAGCAAATCAATCAGTTTTATCACCAAGACAATCAATCAATAGTAGCATCATCATGATCATCAGGTTGAACTGTAGCTGTTGTTTGATAGTTAGGCACTAATGGCTATTAAATCACACCTAATCTCTCCTCTGCCTCTCGTTTCCCCCTCCTCCTCCTCTTCCTCATCTCTGGGAACGCCTTCATGAAGCTAAAAACAGCAAACTGATCCACGTCTAAACTAGCTTAAAGGTGTGTTGGAGTGTGTGTGTGTTAGTAAGGTTGCAAACGAGGGTCTAGTCCACAGAGAGAAAGAGAGGAGTGATCATCAGGTAGGAGTTTCTCACTCCAAACACGCACCAACCGTTTAGATGATTGAACCACAACAGAAGCCAGACAGATAGATGGAGGTAAATAGAACGAGATTGAGAAATTTCCCAAGACATCTATTTATTACCAGTTGGCTTCCATTTACGAATACGTATTATGGATATATATGTATGGAAAATGGTCAACTTTCAATTACATTTAGTTTTATATTCATATTATTGATTTAACCATCTGTATGTACATTTTTCAAATTAAATTAGCAGTCGGTTGAGTGCACAACATTATTTCAAGACAGGAAATAGTGGAGGTTGCAATAGAAGACGCAGTGAAAAGTATGTAAAAATACAAGTTCTGTTGTACATTCGAGTAGCGCTCCGTTTCCCGAGAGAGTTCCAGGGCTAACTACCACCGCAAATAACATGATAAATATATCCTAAGAAGCATCTGCATATATATTCAAAAATAAACCATGGCAAAACAACATGCCTAGCTGTCAACACACCAACCGTTTACTTTTCCTATCTGTCAATTCAACAAACTTTTGAAGCTAAAAAGGAGAGTTTGGCAGATCTAATGTTTGGTAATATTTTGGTCTTACCGGAATGGACAAAGTTATTTTGCTATCAAGACTAAAAAATGAAATAAAATCCCATCTCCGTATTCCATAATAATCTCTGTATTCCACTGGGCGTCTCGTGGCGTCACTATCACAAAACGGAGGAATTTATATGTGTTTTCTCCAACATGGCACTTAGATATCATGTTGACAGTAAGCTGTAGCTTGCGTGTGTGAGGAACACGAATGTTAAATTGGCTGTGGTGATACTGGGCTCCATAGCTGGTGGAAGGTTTCATCTAATTTATGATAATTATTCTACATAAGATCAGAGCTCGGGTAGGCAGAGTGGAAATTCAACTCCTTCAGTGACAGCGCACACCTGGAAGTTGAGCCCCATAAATGGGATGGTTACTTCGCCCCAGGGTGCACGTCCACCAGCCAGATACCAACATGTTACTAGTGGATTAGTAGCCAATTACCAGCAGGTTACTGGGAGATTACCAGCAGGTTACTGGCAGATCACTGGCAGATTACCAGCAGGTTGTTGGCAGATTACCAGCAGGTTGGTGGCAGATTACCTGCAGGTTACTGGCGGATTACCATCAGATTACCTGAAGGTAACCATCCCGTGAGGCAGTAGTGATACATCTGTGTACGATTGTGGAGGATCAACTGCAGCGTTTGCTTGTCTGCCAGTGACGTCTACAGTGTTGATAAGAAGTGGAAAGAGGACAAGGCAGATTTGTAGAAGGCTTATTAGCTCCGTACTTGTCTCTGTAAGCAGCTCCCACTCTCATAGTTAGGCGACGACAGAGAGCGTACTTGCAGTCCAATTTGGTTCAAAACATTTTACATATGCGGCTCAGTTCCTGTCTGTTTGACAGGCTATTTGTAAAGCTCTGAGAAAGCAGACACACTTTAGAAGGATTCGTGGGTCGAGGTGGGACTGCCGATTAGTTGTGGCGATCGGGTTCAAGGTCAGTGTGGATATGGGTCAGAGTTGAATTTAGACACAGTGAGCATCCTAGCTAGGTTGGGCGTCTGGAATACAGACAGCCAACAGTTGGGAGTTCAGCGCTTTTAACTCAGAACACATGTATCTAGGTTGAGAAACAAAAGAAAGCTGTTTAGATTCTGTTGGGTTTCGCACGTCAAACAAAGCTCTAATGTGATTGGACGTGCATCGAGAGGTCCAATTGGCCGGCACAGCCGTTCCTAACACATCAGAGTGTGCAACACTTCTCTCCGTTGAAAGCTGTGCTACGCTCTTGCGCTGAGGCCATTGTAATGTGAAGGACACTTTATTCTACTTACTTTTGTTTTAGACGGATGTAGGCTGTGGAGAGGTTGTTCCATGCCTCTGCATTCTGAGAGAGAGAGAGAGAGAGAGAGAGAGAGAGAGAGAGAGAGAGAAGAGAGAGAGAGAAAGATAGAGAGCGAGAGAGGGAGATCAATAAATATAACGTTGAGAGTGAAAGCAGGCGGCGGGGGGAAGGCTGGAGTGGTCAGGCTAAGAGGGAAAGACACGGAGGGGAAACCAGCGAGGCGCGAAAAACAAACAGAGAAAAACAGAGTCTGTCGGGTGGCACTAACAACCGTTCAGACCATGGGAGACGCCCCGGGAAAAGATATTGTGGTGCCACGCAGCTGGTGTTTTTGAGTTTGTGTGTGTGTGTGTGTGGGGTAGACCTCCATACACACCTCTAAATGAGGTGCTTGCACACACACACACACAAATGCACACACGTAAACACCTCTAATGTGCAGCAGTGTTTGTGTGTGTGGGTGAAATGGTGGAGGTTAGAGACCAGACCACCACAGATGTCGGCGTAGCAGTACAGTCAGCAGCCCACTTCAAAATCAACCTTCTATACTCATGCTGTGTGGACGTGTGTAGCATGTAGAGTGTGTCGTCATGTTGTGTAGAGTGAGCAGTAGAGTGTGCTGGGTGTAGTCAGGTTGTGTAGCGAGTGTACTGTGTTAGTATAGTGTGTATTGATGCTGTTTATGAAGAGTTCTTATTTTCTTAGAGTGTGTAGGGGTGAGTGTAAAGTGTGTAGTGGTGTCACGTAGAGTGTGTTCTTACATCTGGCTCCAGGTTGACACACCTCTTGAAGGCGCGGGCTGCTCCCGCGTAGCCCTCCAGGGCAAAGTAGGCACAGCCCAGAGAGAACCACACCCCCAGCTTGGACACCCAGTTTACGTCGAGGAGGCACCAGTTGTAATGGAAACACAACCAAACCGAGCCGAGCCGAGCCGTATCGAGCCGTATCGAGCTGAGCCGTGCTAGTGGAAATGCGCCATTAGAGTGTGTAGGGGTGAGTGTAAAGTGTGTAGTGGTGTCACGTAGAGCTTGTCGCTATGTTGTGAAGAGTAGTGGTGTCATGCAGAGTGTGTAGTGGTGTCACGTAGAGTGTGTTCTTACATCTCGAAGTTACTATTTTGTGTTTCTTCCTCGGAAAATATATTCTGAGGGAAGGCCGGGTGTGGCCTCCCTGCTGAAATTTGAGAGATAAAACCTAAGGTTGTCTGTTGTTATCTGTGGAAATACTATCTTCTCCAAAATGATCTTGTTCTAACTGCACCGGTCGCATCCATCTTCGTAAATTGTATGCAATTATCTGCGAAACTCAAAATAGGCTTTCAATGGCTCGATGTTGTTTCTCACATTCACATTCATATCCACACCGGTGGCCGACGGAGAACAGAGGACGTTGATTGCTTTTTAGTTTTTCCAAGTGATTTGACAGTGTTGTTTTTCTGATCATAATGGCTTTTTGGTTTTGAATCGAGTGATTTTGTTCCCCAGCAATCTTTCTTGTAAAGGCAGGTATTAATCCTGGGCTAATTATACCAGCATGGGACCCTTACATGTGTAGTCTTTTATGGTTTGATGGTGTCCACACACATTCCAGACCAGGTATAAACTGAAATACTGTTGTTTTGATAAAAAAATCATTCAAGCACTTTTCAGATCCAATTACCCTCCAAGACCAGTGGTAATTCGACTGAACCCCCGTCAAGATCATGTGACCCACCGTCATGTGATTCTAGACTTCTGGCTGACCAGAGAAACCCTGAACAGGTAAGCTCAGACCGGCCGTTCTGATCGGCCACAGGCTCATCCACAGGAAATCATCCACCAGTGGGGTGTCTAATCCTGACAACCAACCACGATGACCTCTGACCCCTATCTCCTTGGGTTTGTGTGTGTGCTTGTGTGTATGTGTGTGCACATACCCAATGCCAGCTGGGTTGAATTTAATTTCAATTGAATCCATTGAAGGAAGGGATTTTGCTTCTATTTTTAACCCTGGGCCTTGGACTGTTTGATATGGCCCAGATACCAGGCCGTCCTTTTCTACGCACATCAAAGTGATGGAGGATCTACTCTGGCATTTCATCATTTTGAAAGGACGACGAGGCATACCTTGGTGGTAACACCAGTAAAACCCTTCACTCATCAATGGATGGAAGGGTTAAAGTTCACATTTCTGAAACATCACAAATGGTTTTGCAGTTCTGTGACCTCTCGTCAATGTGAATAATTTAATTATTGTATTACTGTGTTATTACTGTATTAATATGGGTAATGATTACACAATTAAGTGTAAATTCAATTATAACCCACTGGAAGCTATAATGTTTCAGTATAATGTTGACTGAATGCTTTGAGGGAAAATTAAGGTCAACTCATCCAGTTTAAATTACAGCAAAGATTGAAACCAACAATAACGGATCAGGGATTTCTATTTTGTTTCAGTTTTATAGGTTTGAAATAATATATATATTTTTTTAATCTTACACCTTAAACTTTCTAGCCCAACAGTGATTCTCATTAAATTTATTTTGATTGAGGCACATGGTTCTAATGTATTCTGATCTATAACAATGGCCAGCTATCCAACCAATACACGAGAACCATGAGCCTATAATCAAAAGTTTAATCAAAACCAAGTAGGTCGAGCAAAAATGCATTATTGCAGATTTAACTGTAAAATAAACTGTCAATCAAACTATAAGCAGAACCCTTCCTCCTCTAACCATCTATGTGCAGAACCCTTCCTCCTCTATCCATCCATGTGTAGAACCCTTCCTCCTGTATCCCTTCATGTGTAGAGACCTTCCCCCTCTCAGTGCCGTGTACCTGCATGGCGTTGACGCGGAGGGAGTGCTCGAAGCAGTCCACACACTGCTGGAACTCCTTGTTGCGCAGGTGCAGCAGGGCCTTGGACCGCATGGCGCGGGCACTGCGCTGCCCGGACAGCTCCCAGGCCCGGTCGTAGTACTGGTGGTCCCGCAGCACGTCGCCCAGCAGGCAGTACAGGCTGGGAGTCTCCTTCTTCGCCAGCTCCCTCCTCAGGACCTCCTCCGCCTGGGGACAGAGCAGTGGGAGGAAGGTGATGCGTCGATTCCTCCGCTCCACCAAACGACACGTAGGAACACGGACAAAGATACCACGATGTGTTTCCACTGAGATTCCTCAATCTGGGGTTGGGCCAGGCGCCTGGCCAATATAGTGAGTGAGTGAGTGAGTGGTGAGTGAGTGAGTGAGTGAGTGAGTGAGTGAGTGAGTGAGTGAGTGAGTGTGTGTGTGTGTGTCATTTCTCAACCCAAATATCATTAAAGGTTCATGGCTGTAATAAACATCTAGCTCAGTGCCAAGTGGACAACCAGGATGATATTGGAGATGCTAAACTCATATTTTTTGCCACGTTTTATACACGGGTCTAGGAATGCATCTTAAGTAAGCAGTCACAGACAAGGTTACAATATTTAAAGTCCAAACATGGAACCAAACATGGAACAGCATCAAGTAATGAAAATGTATATTGTATGTGTTTGTATGAGTAGTCTAAATCAAGTTTCTTTGGCTAACACGCACACGCACACGCACACGCACACGCACACGCACACGCACACGCACACACACACACACGAGTGAGGGAACTGTACCAAAGCACATTCTCATAAAGCCAGAAATGGCAGACTGGATCAGTCTGAAACTATAATGTATTTTGACACAGGGACGTTCAAATCAAAGTCAGAATAGGTCAGATCTAGGATGACCATCTCTTTGGTCTGCACACAGGGATCGACATAGAACAGCACCAAGCCAAATAACAAATGCATTTCAATGTATCAATATACATCATACATCACTTTAGCTTTGACAAACACAGTGTTGACAGTGGATACTACTTTTCAGGATGTAGCAAGTTCAATGTTGGTCCGTTCCTATCATAGGGAGTCCTATTTGACATGGGTAGATTCAGGGTGGAGGATCCCACTGCTTGCAAGCAGTGTGAGGCAGCAGCACATCATCGGAGCTAAAGGCTGGGAGAGGGAATTACACGCCAGGCAATCTTGTGGAACTGGTGGAGGCTTGGTGGAGAACTCCACGGGGATCGTCCCTGGAACTCCATTACTCAATCTTTCATACCGCTGCTGCACCCGCCTCCAGAGAGTTTCAGATCGTAGTCATGGCTATTCACAGTGGTAGCCTTTCGAAAACCCGAAAGACCTTACGCTTATAGGTGACTTACTAGTTCTTAGGTTACTAACAGCCACTTCTTCAGTCCATCACCAAAATATCTCAGCCCATCAGGAAGCCCGCTGCTAAGACTCTGCCTTCTCCTATTTATTACCCAATCCATTAAACACCATGGAATACCAAAATGTTAGAACATCCCAATTCTTTTGTCAGCAGACTGGAAGCCATGCAAAAACATTTTTATATTTTTGTAATTTTTGGTAATCGTGGTCGATAGCTTGATAACTGGACTGTGAAAAAACAAAGTCCAGCAAATTTCTGAATGGGCTGATCACCGGTCATGGGGATGGTGTTTTTAATCGCGCAGCCAGTAATATGTCCACATTGTGTCCATTGTGAGATTTTAAAGTAATGGGATACTAGTTCATTGGTGTTCCTGAGATCAGATCAGCTGAACCTGATTCTGGAAGAGTTCAGGCCGGACAGTGAGTGAGTCCTAGTGTGACCGTATTTCTAAAAGTCGCATTGAAACGGCAAGTGAAACGGATGTCAATGAGCCAATCAGAATCCCTCAGGGTTACAGGACAACCGGTGTGAACAGGGGTGTGTCAGGTGCAACGCAAGAGACTAACGACCACTATAAATAGTTAGAGAAGGAGATGGCACGCTGGAGACACGCCAAGCAATTCCACACAAACCGGCTGGCGACTCACTGGCCATGTCCTGTGGCTCCACATAAAGGCCTGGCCAGACAACAACCGGGACTTAGTGCCGCAGCAGACGAGAGCAGTGGCTAAACGCACCTGGCTCATCGCACTGACCGGGGGAAAACACGAGCTGTGACGCAATAGGGAGGCCTGAAAGAGCTCCATTCAGGGGCCCGAACAGGGGAGCTGGCTTGGGGTACGGCGGGATCGGAGCGGGTAAGGGTGGGGTCGGCCACCAAGTGGGCGGAGGGTGGTTGGAGAGAGGGAGGGAGGGAGTGGATGGTGGTGGATACTGAGTGTATTGTCCCCAGTTGGCCCCTGGATGGACTAAGTGTAGAGCGTTTTGAAAATGTTTCACCGAGGGAAAACGCACTGAATAATGGGTTGAGTGCGCTTCGGTGATCTGTGATCGTTTGCAGAAGATCCTAGTAATGATCCTGAATGAGAGCTCGTCTTCCTAGAGCCACAGAGGTGTTTTGGGTTCAAGGCCCGGGCGGATGCTCTCAGAACCTTTTAAGAAGAACCAGATGACTATTACCTCATCATGTTCCTCAACGCCTGCCGGTCCAGCCTTCAGATCAGATGGCACACTGAGATTTAGTATTTAGTCATTAAGGAGAGACTTTTATCGGAAGCAACTTAAAGTGAATCCGATACAAGTCATTATGGTGAAGGTGGCTTTATGGGCCTCTTGCTCTGAGATTCCCGCGGATAGACGTTAGCCACCAGGCCCCAGAACCGCTCGGCTGGACTTTGGTGTGTAGGAATATAGAGACTTGGCCTAAAGAGAACCGTAATAGGCAGAACTCCAAGCCCTGCGTTCCACTAGTTGCACAGGTAACCCTGGAGGTTACTGTCACGGATCTGTTGTGCAGTGGAAAATCAGCGTCGGCTAAGGTACGCTTGGACAGTGGAAATAAATGAAACATTGCTATGACAACAGCAGAGCTACCACAAGTGTCTAGGCTGGAATATAAAAAGTATATCAAAGCCGGGCACTCACAGTTTATAGGTTGCGTGCAAAGCCTATGATGGGAAGTGTGTCAGAGACATATCGAGATAGAGTCCAGCATTAACATAAACAGGCAATGTGTACATCTTACTGTCAAAACTGCATTCGATTGGAAACAAGTGTATAACGTAAGAAGCATTCACGTTTATTTTCAGTGGTATCGGTAACGCAAGAAAACTTTTAAAGCTTTCTCTCCCTCCGTCTCCTTTCCTTCTGTTGAATTGACCTGACCTCTGTAGACCAGATCCATCCTGCTGGCTTCATCAAAAAAACACAAGGAGAGAGCCAGAAGAAGAAAGAATGATGGAGGGGGAGAGAGGCAGAGAGCCGACCATGTTTTATCAATCATCTGAAGACGGACTTCAGCCGCTGAAGAGCGTCCTTCTCAGAGACAGAGGGAGAGACAGAGACAGAGACAGAGACAGAGACAGAGAGAGAGAGAGAGAGAGAGAAAGAGAGAGAGAAAGAGAAAGAGAAAGAGACAGAGGGAGAGACAGAGACAGAGGGAGAGAGAGAGAGACAGAGAGGGAGAGACAGAGACAGAGACAGAGACAGAGAGAGAGAGAGAGAGAGAGGGAGAGACAGAGACAGAGGGAGAGAGAGAGAGACAGAGAGGGAGAGACAGAGACAGAGACAGAGAAAGAGAGAGCGAGAAGAAAAAGCGTGAGGGAGGCAGCCAACCTAAACACACTGGACTTCTGCTCACTTATGTGTGTGGGTGTGTGTGTGGGTATGTGCGTGCGTTTGCGTGTGTGACCGCGCCCTTATCTGCTAGACCCGAGAATAAACAGGTTTTTGGGCTACAGAAAATCAGAGACGATGAAGATAATGTAATGCATTATTTGGGATGTGTGAGTGTTATCATATGGGTGTGAGTGGGAGTGCACATCCATATAGCAGATAAAAGCAAGCTCCGCCATAAAGGGAAAACGTGTGTGTGAATTGAAAGAGGACAAAATTATTGGTGCTCACACACTTGGTTAAACACGTGTGTGTGTGTGTGTGTGTGTGTGTGTGTGTGTGTGTGTGTGTGTGTGTGTGTGTGTGTGTGTGTGTGTGTGTGTGTGTGTGTGTGTGTGTGTGTGCGCGCGCCCACGTGTGCTCGTAGAAATGCATGCGTGTTTGTGCATGTGAAGAAAGGCATGCATGTGTGCGCGTGCGCGCGCCACCTTGCCGTGTTTCCCCATCTTCTCGTGGCAGACGACCACTTCCTCCCAGAGCTGCATCTCCTCATACAGCAGCAGGGCCGAGCTGGTGCAGCCCAGGTCCATGAGGAGGCTGGCCAGCTGGCTCTACAACCACACACACACACACACACACACACACACACACACACACACACACACACACACACACACACACACACACACACACACACACACACACACACACACACACACACACACACACACACACACACACACACACACACGGTTACTATACCAGCTTTACAACACACAGTCAGGAACAATACGTCGTGTTCCAACCTCCACAACCTATATATATATAGAAATGGAAAATGGACTGCATTTATATTGCACTTTCCTTAACAGCGGCCACATAAAGGTGTTACAATCATTGCCTGATAAAAATCACACGTTCATACACACATTCACACACCGACGGCGGTGTCAACCATGCAAGGCAACAGCCAGCTCGTCAGGGAGAGGTTAGGCTTAACTGGACACCTCGAAACTCTGCACGGACATATTCTAGCAGATTCCGGCCTACAACCAAACCCAGAGACACAGTCAGTAACGACACGGCTACACAGTAAACATGTTCACCGCGGAAATATTTTTACCTGGGATGATGTTTTGATTTAGTGAAAATATGAAATATGCTACATCAGGTCATCGCTGACATTTCACCTTGTTGTTGGTTTTTGAACAAATAACAGAAAAGACTGAGGTCTGCTAAGGGAACGTTATATCAGATGGTTGTGAGCGGGGTCATTTAATACCAATTTTTAACCAATAGTCACTGGTGATGCAGTTGGTATTTGGCCAGTCAACAATCAACCTTATGAAAACCTTATGGTGGGCATATGCAAGTTAGATGCCTGACTTCTCTGAATATTTAAGCGTTCACTGCTGGGCACTCTCTTGGAAGAGATTACATTAAAAAAAAAGTTGTAAAAACATGTTGCTAAGCAATTTGGAACACAGCTTGGTTTCTTCTCGGAACGAGTCTTCCGAGACCAATTCATCCGAGACCGGTTTAAGACCGAGGCAAATCCACTCCGTGTCCAGGAAGAGAGCATCAAAAAGAACTGGAGCACTACAGCTCCATCAACCCCTCCCTACCTCCCTCGCCCCCTCCCTCCCTCCCTCGCCAGGTGGTCACACCGCACCTTCCCCCTCTCGCCTTTGTGCGGTTCTTAGTTATTACACACCCTCCGACCTCTGTACGTATCCACCTCTTCTTCCTAGCTTAGGCCCAAGCTAGGCTTACTGTTTTCTCCCATTAGCAGGAAAACCTTGGCTGACATACTGATAGGAGCTGTAGCTGAGCGGGACAGAGGGAAATGCGGATATCTTATCACAGGAAGTGGGCGTACAGCCACAGCCACAGCCACAGACACACACACACACACACACACACACACACACACACACACACACACACATACACACACACACACACACAATTAAATAGAAGGTTTTTAATAAGAGGTTTTTGACTGTTGATCTCAATATAGCAGGTGATGAAGGATAAGTACCGCACAATATAAAATAGAAGGTGGAGGTTTTTGACTGTTTATCTCAAATACAGCAGGTGATGAAAGGGGGCAAAGTACCTGGATTGACCAGCGGGGCGGGGCCTGGCAGCAGTAGAAGATCTTCAGACGCTCGCTTACTGGACAAGTTGGGTCCTCAAAGTGGTCTGCTATCAGCTGAAGAAGAAAAACGAACAAAGGGGTACAGGACCTCGTGAATGCAAAATCGTGAATACAGACGTGTGAATGTCTGAACAAACAAAGTGTGGTAGCATTGAAAAACCATCCAACCGTCATCAGCCACTTTCACCTCTATGACAAGAACCACCCCCCCCCCCCCCAGGGCACTGCAAAGGGGAATCAAGGCAACGGCATTGCATCGGCAATGGAGCGAAGCTGATCGCTCCGTTCCCTGAAACAAGGCTGGGAATGTTATCGGAGACGGGATCGGCTTGGAGCGGTGCTGACGTTTGTGTCTTTATGGACGGGACGGTGAAGACAGACCGGAACGCGTGTCTAAAGAGTGAGGGAACGACTTGCTGCTGGGTCACCACACGTCGAACTGTCGACATCATCAGGGCACTAACGTCTTGAGTCGCCAAGCAAACAGCTTTTCCATCCTTCTCGTCATTAGGAATGAGGGTCCTGGTATACACATTAACATCGGGAAAAGTCCCGTCTCCGATGCGACCGCACGCGTCAGTGGGGAGGATTAACCTGGATCAGACAATTACATGTAAGTTGTGTGGTTTGGTTGAAGGCCCGGGGCGGGTGATTCATACGGAAAGGCGGTCCTGGGTGGGGGGGTTGCTACGGTGGAGCTGGAGCACCTCGGGCTAGAAGCAACAACAACGCATCGCTCAGACGGAGCACAATCCCAGAACAATCCATCACGAGTCTGGGAGACTCCTGGAGGTCGTCTGACGGGAGGACCTTAGAGCTGGCGCTCTACCGGCTCGTGGAAGCCTGTCGTCCGGGTTAATATGTCCGTATCAGAGGGTCCCGAGAAACACCGGTCTCGAATGTCCCACTGAGCCCACCCGGGACGCAAACTGTGCACTGTCAGACGTTTTTGGAAAAGCGCAGGGATTTGAAGATTGATGCGATTGTCCGTCTCTCTCTCAACGTCTCGTTCCCCTTCTTTTGTCTCTCACACTATAACCCTTCATTAAGTTTCTCTCTCCCTCTCAAACTATTCGGCTCGTGGATTCTTCTGTTTCTCATCACAGATTGGTGTTTCTCACATTATCCTGCTGGCTGTGGTCCATGCCAAACACGGCGGCAGTGGTGTGTGAGCCAATCACAGATGTTCTGGAGGATGGTGCGCTATAAAAGGGCTGCTTACTGAGACGCGTAAATCAACCATCGGATCACTTCCTGTTGCTCCTCCACTTCCTGCTCTTCCGTCCTTTCTCTGGAAGTGCTGACATTTCCAGAGGAATAACAACAGCGCTCTGAGATCTGCTGGGACAGGTCCTTGCTCTGGTTGTACTGCATGGGGGTGGAGGGCTGAGGGTTGATGAAGGAGTTTAGGGGTGGAGGAGCTATGGAGCTACGTTTTAGGGAATCAAGGGATAAAGGGGGGAGAAGATAAATGTTGAAAAAGTGGAGGGGTGAAGCAGGCCTTTGAGTGTTTGAGTTAAAGAGGTGAATGGTTTACAGAAGTATGAGTCAAGGAGTTAAGGCATTTAGGAGTAATGGGGTCACTGCTGGACCTCCATCTCAGGTCCAGCAGTGACCTCTCTCACCTCCTTCAGTCCCAGAATCCTCTTTGTCTGGGGGAACTACCCGCCACCCCAGAGCAGCTGCCGTGATTAGAACCAGACAGCCCCTCCCTCCCTCCCTCCCTCCCTCTCCCCTCCCTCCCTCCCTCCCCCTCTCCTCCCTCCCTTCTCCCTCCCTTCTCCCCTCCCTCCGTGTGAGAGAGAGCAGAGTGAAAAAGGAAAGGCTTGCAGTCATGTGGAACAGCTGTATGGTGTCTGGATACTTTAACAGCCTTCTGCACCGGTGCTACCACCACCACCACCACCACCACCACCACCACCACCACCACGTCAGAGTGTGTGTGTGGGGGGGGGGGATGCTCGCCAAACACCTGGAGACGGTGTTGGCCTATGCAAACACACAGTCGAACACACACTCAGACAAATGCTCACACACATAATTCATCGCATTCGTACTTTTGTACGTTTGACCCTTCGGGCCTTCCACAACACTGTCGATGCACATACACATGTATATATTCCGGTACCTGTGTTTGCATCATTGCCCTCTCCACCCTGCGGGAGCTGCCTCGCTCCAGACGGGTCCTCAGACAGAGAGCGCTGACCTCCACCGCCCAGAACTGGGGCTGAGACAGGATACACTGCGGAGTGAAAGCCCTCATTAAGATATATCAAATGCATATTAATATCGTATTTAAGAAGCTGAGGCTGGGACAGGATACAGTGGAGAGTACTATGTCAAGATATTTGACAAATATTGCACATCGAATGGATCAATTACATATCAATCATACATATTACATTTCACAAACCCATCCTTTGGTTCTCCAAAAGTTCAAAACGCAAACACATCTGACTCTGACCTCCGAATGACTGGTGTAGTGTGCTTGGATTGGATGGTTTACGCTGACTGTTATCTGGGTTGTGGCTGATCTGCTGTGTGTGCACTGATAGCCGAGCTAACATCACTTCCTGTGGCGACAGGAAGTGGATGTAACTCACAGAAGAGATGGAGCTGTTCCCAGCGTTGGCTTGTGTCCAGTTAGCGTAGCGTAGCGCTGAGGTCATGTCTGCTAGGATGCTGTCAGGGGAGCTCAGGAATTTGTCTGTTAGTGTGTGGTGTGCACATGCGTGCATATGCGCGTCTACATATATGTGCGTATCCGTGTGTGCATGGGAGTGAATGTGTATGTGTGTGCATGTGCGTGTGGGAGTGAATGTGCATGCATTTGTGAATGTTCTCCAAGATCTAATGTTACAGCATACCAAAGTCTAAACTGCAAAAAGATGATGCCATAAAATAGACTCGAAAACAAGACCAAAGGCTTGGCGAGGGTTCTACTTTACTTTTATCTTTCAGAGTATAAATAGTACACTGTGAGTAAACCAACCTTTGATTACCATCCAGACGACCATTAAGCTACTTGCCCTGCCTCAACAAACACCAACATAGATGACGTTATTTGTCCAATCGCTGTTGGCACACTGCTAAGGCGATATATTAGCACCTTAAGAACACTTTTTGCTTCATTTTTAGTTTTAAGTGTTATCATGGGTTTAGAGATATTCTAGTGGGTGGTCTGCAGACATTTTGAGTTGAATCATAAATTAGGAAATTGCTGTTTATATATTTTAGTAGTCAATAAGTTAAGTTGTCATCTAGGATTTTGATAGTCGATTTCTTTATCTCCATTTGTTTATACAGTTATACTTTCGGTTCTAAATGAATGTGCGCCTAATTATTTACATGTTTAGTTAAGCAGTTATACACTCGTTTGTACGTTTATATATTTGGTAAGGTATTTATAAGTTGAGTTGCATGTTTGAAAATGCAGTACCATACAATTGAGATCTTCTCTCACACGTCCCATCAAGCCGTGCATGCGGATGCTAACACACATTGTTCGAACGATAAAAAACATGTCGTAACGGAATGACCCGCAGGTCACCCTCCATCCCCTGGGCCCCCTAAAAGAATGTCAGTAAGCCAAAAACCCACTGCAGCCAAAACACTTTGATCGACCCACAGGCCCATAACATGCCGATCAATATGAGCATAAAGAAGAGTGATGATCGATGTTCACCACGCATTGTCCCTTCAGACCGCTCGATAAAAGCAACCCCTTCTCCCTTCACTTGCGGTTAGCTCAGCTCGGGGTGTTTTCGCTCTAACAACGCACAAGAGGAGACGTCAACCTTTGAAAGCATCCATGTGTCTCCGTCACTGACCGCTGCTCTCCACATAGGACCTAGTCCAGGGGTTCTCCACAACAACATCTCCAAAGCGTTGGCGGCCCGCGGCTGACCCACGATACGGCTCTTCCAAGACCCTGTGGGGGGCCTTGGAGAATGACTCACCGCCATTATATTGGAGGAGGAATCATCGATGAGGTAACGGTATCCCCCTCAATAAACTCCTTCAACCCACCTACCGCCACATAATACTGCAACCCCCCCCCCTGAATGAGTCAATGACGTGCCCAACGTGGGTGGGGGAGGAATCCCCCCTCCTAAACCACTATTTGGTAGGATGCCTCTGCACTTGGTTCTTTGTACAACGAATGTATTCCACTCTATTATCTTAAGCTGAGCAAACTTAACAGCAACAAATTCCGTCCCAGAATCAATACAGTACTGCGGTTCTGAAACCAAATGGCTGTAGACATACCACAAGGAACAGGTCACAGATTGAACATAAAACATTTCCATGTATCCATGACATTGGCCGTCCTCCAGAGTTTCAGGCAGCACGAGGAGGATTTAAAACGAGCCTGTGAGGAACGTCACACTGGGGTTAGCGATCGCGATCAGACACATCATAAACCAAAACATGATGGAGGAATATCCGCCATGTCTGTTCTGGAGCCAATTAGAACCCAGCGGGGGTGTGCGATCGTCATGCCGCCACAATCGCCGAGGCGGTCAGCAGGATGTCGATGATGACCGGCGATAAGTGGACAGACGGACGGAAGGGCATAGAGAAAGAGGTGATGAAATTATAGAATACCTCCACTGATGCGTCCTGATAGCTCTCTCACCAGGCTGACATCACTGCCTTGTTCTAACCAGCGTGACATCACTGTCTTTCTTTCCACACATGGTATTCAAAAGTCGTTTTGATGAGCGAACTACTAGTGAGGTTTAACTACTATTATACAGCTACTAGTTATAAAAGGCCTCAGAAAGGGATGCAAGATCTGGTCCAAACTCCCTTCATTTGAGGGGTTTATCGATTGGTTCATCGAACCCTGAACACATTTCAAGACGCCCACACAAACACACAGACACACACACACACACCCACAGTCATCACCATGGCACCACGCCAACCAA
Source organism: Melanogrammus aeglefinus (assembly GCA_900291075.1). Classification (NCBI taxonomy): domain Eukaryota; kingdom Metazoa; phylum Chordata; class Actinopteri; order Gadiformes; family Gadidae; genus Melanogrammus; species Melanogrammus aeglefinus. The sequence goes on along the minus strand of OLKM01000627.1, from coordinate 76,888 downwards.
ATCATTGTGAAACCCTAGATTTAATCGTTTCAATAAAGGAAAAGCCTACATCACTGCACAACAGAATGGATGTCCCCACATCAAGGGGTAGCGAGGGGGTTTGGGGTTCTGTGCTGAAATCAACACTGACACCTTGTGCAGCGAGTGGTTCTTCACGCTGTGATCTGCATGTGGAAGGGAAATCACTACGACAGGTGCAACTACACAGACTTTCCTTGCGGCTGTTCCCAGCATGCACTCCCCCCCGTGACCGTTACCAAACCAAACCATTGCGAAATCCAATCATTACACTGAGCAGTTTCTAATTTTAAACCGTTACCATTAATTAGGAGTACCTAGACCTCATCCCCTCGAATGCATAACGGGAAATGACCAACCCAGTGCAGACTTGCGTCATTGCGTTTCAGACGTTGTGCGGATATATCTGGACTCTAATTACCCAAACGCCCCTCCATCACCATGGCAACCAGATCCCAGCCCTCCTCAGCGCTAGAGTCTCCCGGGCCTGGAAGGAAGGAGATTCAGGATAACCAGAGATGTGGAAAGACGACGCGCAGCATCAACACACCCTCATCCATAACGATCAATATGACGATTGATCGACGATGGTGCCTTTGACTCATAAAGGCTTGTTTCAGCGTCTTAGTGTCCATCATTCTCTCTGTTTGAGACAAAAACTTGTCCAAGTCTGTAAGACCATTCAAAGTGCCCATCAAAAACGTAATGAGAAAAAAGTCGTAAGAGTCGATTATTTAGCCCAGCGTTTCGAGAGTAACGGCACCGTAGAATTTGACGAGCACAGGACTACTCTTAGGGACTATTGATGCTGGGCTAGGAAGCCAAACGCTACCGTCTGCATTGTTTGTAGATGCGTGAAGAGACGCAGACTACAGGCGAGCCATTAACACTGCAACGCATCGTCCCTCGTTATGCTGCAGTCACCGTGGCAACATCGATCATAGAGTAATTAACAGTGAGGCGATAACGACGCCGAGCATTTGTCACGCACGTAATCACACACACCAGCAATCTGCGACAGTGCTTAAGAGCCGCGCTGTAAAGGGCACGCCACGGAGCGTGAAACCCTCCATTGTTGGTGGAACAAACATTAACGACGAAATCTACAACATGAGGCTGCTAATCCTATCGACTTTTTATGGGACAAATTATGAGGGAGCTTTTGTTCCGCTGTAATTGATCGTTTTTTGGGGCGTGAAACTATGCATTATTCAGCTCCAAACTGGGCAACATCTCTCAGTGGCTTGCTGGACATCTAAGCGTGTGCCGATTTCAGCCTTCAGGTGGGATGCAGGTTGTATCCCTTTGCTGCTGGGGCCCAACATGAAAGTTGAACTGATTATTTAGCTTCATAGTCATGAAAATAGAACCAATCACCTGCATGCTGGTGGGTTGAACATGGCCTGTGTTTTCACACCAATTGCAATGTATTTAGAATTTGTGGATTAAAGCGTTAATTTTAAGTGGCAAGGACAAAATTCTAATGACATCGAAGATATAGGATTCACCAAGTTTTAAGTTTTTAGGATTGAAGTAATGTACTAAACCAAGGAAATTTTAACAATATAATCCATCCCTAAATGGGCTCTGAAAAGGTTGCTTTAGGAGGTATGTAACGAGAATAACAACAAATAAGACCAAAAAGGTTTCTAAAATAAAAGGCCTACCCTAGTCCCTTAAGGGGGCCCTTCTTCGTGTTCAAGGAGCAAAAATAATGGGTCCCCCTTGGTCCCCCGGGCCCTCTAAAAGAATGGCAGCAAGCCCAAGAAGAGGCTGCAGTCAGAAACTTCCCTAAAACCCCTTAAAAGTCCTTGGATCCAGGCTCAACCCAGTGAAGGGTACCCTGTGTAGAAGTTCTGCTCGCTCTGCAGAAGGAGGGTTGGTCTGTCGGGAGGTGTTGGGTACAGGGATTAAATAGAGCCGACACCCGAGGACGAGAACGTTTAACACTCTGGGGTACAAAGGGGACAAAACGAGTTGTGACTCGAGATGAAAACAGTTGCCAGGTCTAGCAGTGTGCGATTTGAAATGGCGCCACAGAATCGTGGCAGGGTGAGTCTGTTTTGGTTTCCGTCAACTGCAGGTAAAGCAAAAAGCTGAAACGCAATATACACATACCCCATCACTTTGGTTAAAGAAGACACATTTTAAACCATGTGGTTAGATGACGAACCGCTGTGAAAAGGTCAGCGCTGGTTAAGAGATTAGATGGAGGTTGACATATTTACTGCATTACTGCTGCAACATTAATGCATAAAGCGGTCTCTACATGGCTACCAGTGTCACTCCATAACCGGCTTTGGAAGAAATACAGATAAATGTTGCGGATTATAGTTGCCATTCCAGAACATTCCTCAACTGCGAATGACATTAGCACAGCAACGGAAGGGTACGAGATATATGCAGTTACAGACTTAAGCGCCTGATATCCAGGATGCAGCCAAACCCGCTCCATCACCGGTAACCACTGAAGCATTCTGAGATGGACGGAATACTTATTTGAATTCACTATGCTGCTGAATGCATTTGAATACAAACAATATCGGTTTCCCACTATTTTGTAGAAAAGTACCACAAGCCAGGCAAAACTGCAGAAAAATGAACATGTCAACCTTTCCTCCTTGAAATTAATTATACTACAGGGAAAACAAGGTTTTTAAATACCAAAACTACACAGTTTTATACACAGAAACATGACATGACAGCAACTAGTCTACACCTTCACCTTCAAGTGCATCTGTGTGTTTCACAGCGGTAGTTTCCATGTTAAACGTTGAGCCGTGCAGGGTGAATGCTGATAGGACCATAAGGTTAGAGTGACAGAAAACTAGTGAACTCCTGAAGGGTATTTAAGTTTCCAGACCGACACCTGCATACAAACCTCACACTAAATGCCCCCAGTGGCCCAGTGGACTACAACTCCGTTCTGCACAGCTCTGGCTAAGCAGCAACTGGCTGCTAACGAGCTGTCTGCTGACAAATCATCCGTGAGGTACGATTCAACAAGAACAATTCTTCCTTCAGGAGCTTTCTGTCAGTCTACACAAACACTCGGGGCTGCTATCCGAGAAGCACACTTTTCAAAACTGCAAAAACTGTGTTTTTCCACGTGCTTGTCACATAATCAAAAGCAGCATAACTGTTTTACATAGAATTGCTTGGACCAGAGATTCCATTGGTTTTGCACAGAGTGCAAATGTCTTACGGAGGTGTTATACGGTGAAATAATCTTTAAAAAGGCAGAAAACTCCAGAATAATCTCATTATAACAATTTTCTCTGCAAAAGTGGAAAAGGTAAGAAAAATTCAACAGTTTGTTTAAAACCTGGTAAATACCCTTAAGCAACAAGGCGTCTCAGATAATTAGAGTCAAAATCCCTGGTGCAGCGTGTGGGCGAGATGTTTCTGGAGGAAAAACTGGATGGCACTTTGGTTTGACGTTAACACGCCCGTTGAAGGAGACCGCGGAGGCAGCTGGAGTGGGTGGCAGGTGGTGAGCAGGAGGAGGAGGAGGATGAGGAAGGCCTGGCGTGTGACAACCATCTAACCAGCCTGCAGATTCCTGGATCCACATGGAGGCTGGGAAGATGCCTGCTCACAGGAGCCGGCGGCGGGGTTGAGCTCCTCTGACCACCAGCGTCGAAGAGGTGAGACCTTCTGGCACAGCTCAGCCGATGAGCTGCCTGGTCACGACTGATGGACGGTCACCAGTGCACAACTTGGCCAGAATCTGAAGTGGTCCCAACATATTATCAATCGCTCAGATGGTCAAATGTTATTTTTCACGTCTGATTTTAGCCTACGGCTGTCATATTGAACGAATGAAATTGTTCCCGTCATTTCGTACGGTTATACTTGCACTCATACTAGCAAAAGTCAGTGGTTCAGTCTACGGCCTTAATACATCAACACCTCACCCACTGAGACCAAAGTGTCAAACCCTCAGCCCAACGCTCACACTTCTGTCCAAGTGCGAGACATACACATAAATGGCCTCAATGGTATCAAAGTACATCGAGAAAAAAGCGGAGGAGTGAAATGAGCAAGGAAGTTGACCTTCATCCCTGCCAAACATCAACGCAGGGCGAGACCAAAGAACGAAGCCATCCATCGTGAACACTTCCCCTCACCAGCAACCACTTAACATTCATGACTTCAAGCACGCCATCATGGTACACCGGGCTTTCCACGCAAACTGTCCTGATGGAATCGTAAAGGGCGAGGGGGAAGGTTGCCTTTGACTTCCCGGCTTTCAGTAAGCAACGTGGAGAATCCAACAATGCAATTAAAAGTTAATTGTCCCCATAGCCTTGACATTTCTTTTATATAAAATGGAACGTAGCGAATAAATTGCAGCAGGCCATTAAGATGTTCACAGTGACGCTGGAACTTTAGCCGTGCGTAATTACCACTCCATCCCCATAGGCCTTCATGCTTTTAAATATCTCAAAGGAAGGCACTGTGTAGGTGGTGAGGGTGACACACACTAAAAGGCTGAGAAGGAAAACAGCAGCATTTTATTTTCCCTATCGGTCCTCTGACAGGGAACCCCGCCCTCAAGTAACATTCACCAAGTAATCTAGGATTTCAAAAGAGCGGGAACAGTCAGAAAGATTTTGGGACCAAAATCCAAGTGCGATAATCTATCCGAAAGTCAATGCTAATGTTGGTTTTGGATTTGGACGTGTTCAATTATTTGAATGTGCTAAATGATGATGTCCTTGGTAATACAATTTGTAAAAGAGTTTGAAATAAGTGGTCATTTATATCTCGTATTATCTTCTCTTTTCTTATCCTCAGAGATTGATCACTAGCTCCCCTGTCAAAAAAGCGACTCAAAGACATCGTAGGTCCACTTTCTCCGGGGAACAGGCGTCTCAGAGTCCTGTTTTATGTCAATGTCAAATTAGAGGTGAACTCATGCCAGAGAAACCCATAATTGGTTTTAGGAAATGTAAGTGATTTACACGACACCCTTGTCCAAGCCCTGATTACTTCTGAAAACATGCTTAAGTGAAAGGATGTGGACATGCTTTAAAATATTTTGCCACCCAAAGTATTTAATAAACCTGACCACTCTGGTCAGAGGGTTCTTTCCCATGGCCTGCGCTGCCCTTGGCGCGTCCGTGGCGGTGAGATCAGCAACAGAGAAGGGTGTAAAGAGGACGATCCGACCAATAAAAACATGACTAAATGAATCCAAGCGGACCGTGACCCTGCACTCAACAGACACTTGCACATTTCCAGAAACGCCACACTAAGAGCCTGCTACGATAACGACCAAAGAAAGGAAAATAAAGGCAGATAGCGGGCCAAGTGTGTGGTGGACACACCCAGGGGTGGCAGCTCCACAAGTGGGGAAGAAGAAAGTGCTGACTGAGGAGGAAAAACACTGAAAGCCTTCCAGAGGTCCAGCGGTCCGCTGACGAACATCGGAGCTGACGAATATCAGGGCTACGGTCCCCGGGCGGACCACGTCATCACCATAGGAAATGTGCCACGGCTGCTTAGCTAATCTATTGGTGCTCACAGCAGGGGGGGCGAAGATGATTGATGGCATTAAGGGGCTGCGGGTGGGACTGACCATTGCAAGCTCACCACCACAGTAGGGTTCCTCACAAGCTCTGGAGATATATTGTATACTCTCTCGAACCCTCTAAGAATTCTCCCAAAGTACTAACAGTCCTATTGGGTATATGTGCAAATGGTAGTTTCTTCCTGAAATGAATACAGAATATATTGTTAGATACACAGACTGATGTGATGATCCCGGACACTAAATCCACCATCTTCTTAGCAGGAGCAGCAGCAGCCAAAAGCAAGACACAATTATTACAAGCCGCCGTAAAACAAGTGTAGGCTCCAGCCATCTGCCTTTAGCTTTGAAAACCCACTAGATCAATCTATTTATAGAGTCGTAATAATACATTATACATCTATGAACTTTCAACGTGGGGGCAGGATGCTGTGGTGGTTAAGGGGTTCCCAGCCTGTGTTTGGTACCTCTTTGTACGCAGACTACCTCAGAGTGTAGAGCAAGTTGCCCTTTTCACTACCTGCTCCTTAATGGCCTGTATCTGAATGCCCTGTAAGTCGTCTGGGATAAAAGCCTAACTTTTACATCTACATGATTCCCGAAGCAGTACCATTGAGGACAGAACATACGCTTTCTAAAGCAGCCCCAGCTGTGTCCCAGTCAGCTTGCCTTTAGAGCTGGTGTTTACAGCCCTGACTGTTGGCAGAGTGTCAGCGTTTAATCAGTGAGGGAGAGGAGCTGAAACACCCTGCTGTTCTGTTCTTCTACACCCCCGCTATTAGGGTCAAATTAATATTAATAAACATATTGAGAGGGGAGTAGAGCTGTCGGTCATTATGTCGTTAGGGAACTTTAGAATTATGATTAAGAGCGAGGTGATGATGCGTGCCCGACACCCAATACCTAGCATCACAAACGGCTGTGCACCCAGCATACTACATATGGCCTTGAACGAGCAGAGAGGGCGATGGCAGACATATGCAATTGGTTACATTCTCTCTTTTTTTCAGTTTTCATTTTCTCCCTGTGTCCTCTGATCACGTATTTCATCCCTCTACGCTCAGTCTGCCACGGGCCAATCACTGCTCAGCACCAGAGAGAGAGAGAGAGAGAGAGAGAGAGAGAGAGAGAGAGAGAGAGAGAGAGAGAGAGACACAGAGAGGAGAGAGAGAGAGAGAGAGAGAGAGAGAGAGAGAGAGAGAGAGAGAGAGAGAGAGAGAGAGAGAGAGAGAGAGAGAGAGAGAGACAGACAGACAGACACACAGAAGGACACACAGAAGGACACACAGAAGGACAGACAGAGATGCGGTGAGAGAAAGAGACTGACAGAGAAAGGAATGGAGAGAGAGAGAAAGGGAGAGGAGAAGAGACACTTTGACCAACGTATTGTTAAAGGGGAAACATTCCCTCTCTTCTTCGTCTCTCTAAAGCTTTCACATTCTGAAGTTATGCTAAACTCTGCACTGTGGACGATAGCGTGGATACGCTCGGCTGCTGCCGGCTCATTCAAGAGGCGTTGAATGGCAAACGAGGTGCTGTCAATCACACAGGGACATTAGAAGGCATTGGAAATTGGATTTCCATCCGTTATAATGAGATGTATGACAATAAGATAAAAATAATAAGATGCGCATAAGTCAACATTTACAAAAGCCTGGGATATTACTAACATTGAACGGGCAGTCGGAACTATCGAAAAGAAATTAACTAATAGAGAAGAAAACTTTCTGAAGAACTGTAGGAAAAGTACAAAGTACCAATTACGGTTGGCATGTGGTGATGTTAAATATGTTTGGTTAAGTCACTCAAACTGTATATTCAGACTTTTTGGGAAGGGTAGCCTTTGAAGAAGTCCTCATCTTAATGACCTCTACATTCCAACCAATCAGCGTGCTGGGAATTTATCGACATCATGCACCGATCTGCATCTAAATCTGTTCCCTTCTGTCACAGCTCAGCGGAACCGTTTGATATTCCCTCCGACACTGCACAAAGTGAACTTCATGGAAACTAATTACTTAGCTTCATCGCTCCACATATCACCATGGGACAGAGCATTAAAGAGTTGCATCTTTGGTCATCGATAAATTCCCGTTTTTCCTATGAACGCTGTGGTAAACGACCTCCTAGCCGTGAGCAGAGGAGAATCAGAGGAGTGTTACACCAAGGTTGCATCAACCACTTGGCGGTCATGTCTTAGATCCGAAAGTCGAAAACACGAAAATAAATAAATATTAGTTTCTGTTTTTTAGCTATTAGATCATATAATAGGTTACTACAAAAATATTATGGTTACGTAAATTAAATATTTTTTTCTTTTTAATAATTGGTATTTTAGCCTCATTGAATCTGTTAAGTATCGATATCATCACTCCCCAGAGCATGACACAAGTCAATACAACACTAGTCAGTGTGATGAACGGGGGGAGGGACTTACAGACGTGAACGCCAGCAGCTCTTCCTCAGTCAGGTTGTGCACTGGGTTGCTCTTCTGGAAGTTGGTGCTGAGAGACAGGAGGACAGGATCAGTACACGACACACGACACACACACACACACACACACACACTTTAATTCTTCCATAACAACGTCAGAATTTGTTATTCGCAGGTTTATTGATGATTTATTGACGACTGATCGGTTTGATTCATGATGGTTGTGGCGACCATTAGAGGAAAGTATTCGTCATGATAGACAAGCCTGGAGCATTAATCTATATCACTAGTGGGGGAGCCGAGGGGGAGTGCGGGAGATAGAGAGGGAGGGAGGGAGGGAGGGAGGGACAGGGAAAAGAGTGGGAGGGAGGGGTTTAGGGGGAGGGAGAGACTAATGAAGGAGAGAGACAGAGGGAGGGAAGGAGAAACTGAAGAAATATGGCCAATTGATTTCCGCGAAGCCAGTCTATTATGAAAGCAACACAAAGAAAAAAGCAACTAGAAAGAAAAGTAAGACTCTCAATTCATTAAAGTATCAATCAATCACAAATCAATTAATCACAAAGTGAAAACCGTGCGGTCGCTATGTCTATGAGGAGATGGGAGGTTCTGAGCGTAGCCGATCATTTCCCAAGAGGATACAGGATGCCAGTGTGGTTCTTTTACACAAGCAACTGGCCCGTGGACCGCCTCTGGTTCTAACTCGTTCCTCACTAGCTCGGAGTCAAACCCTCTGGCCCTGGCTCTGGGTCCAGAGGGCAGGGTCGGAGGGGTCGGATTCTGTTGAGATTAGGCCCAGTAATAACCGGTGCTCCTCTGCACATTCTGTTTGTTATCCTTCCACTGGAGGACCGTTTCTGCAGGCCCGGCGGAGCCTGCCAGGTGGACGCGCCGCAAGGCTGTAGTAGAGCCGCGGCCCGTGAGCCAAGAACCCAACGTTCCCCGGTCCCTCCCCAGAGAACCATCCACCAGTCAGGACTTTGTTTAGAGAGAAAATAGTAGTACGGTAACCGCCGATACTACTGGATACACCGTTACACAAAATACTGCAGAGTATCGCAAACACAGAAATCAAGACATTGTTTTGATTTTTTAAAACAACATTGATTCTTTCAATGCGTTACCTGTACCTTGGACCACGGCCACTGCTGTGTGGTAACCTCTACACATACATGTATTAACATGCTTGGTTCCACCTAAATGTAAATAGACAAGAGGCACTCCAGCCATGGGGATGTCCCGGGGAGTAGAGATTACAGAGAGATACTAGTAGTGAGAGATAAAAACAACCAGGAACATTCTGTGGGATTTAACCAAAAAGATGCAGAAATCTCCCAACGGGAAGAGATTTAAAAGGAGACAATCCCAAATATATGAGAGTTGTGCGAGAGGATAACTGAAACCAGTTGTTGATCAGTGGAAAGGTCCATGTATCGACTGCCTGCACACATCGGGTGTGTGTGTCTCTCTGTGTGTGTGTCTCTCTGTGCGTGTGTGTGTCTGTCTGTGTGTGTCTGTGTGTGTCTGTGTGTGTGTCCCTCTGTGTGCGTGTGTCCCTGTGTGTGTGTGTATGTATGCGTCTCTGTGTGTGTCTGTGTGTCTCTGTGTGTGTGTGTGTGTTTCTCTGTGCGTGTGTGTGTGTGTGTTACTCTGTGCGTGTGTGTGTGTCTGTGTTACTCTGTTGTGTGTCTGTGTGTATGTGTGTCTGTGCGTGCATGTTTGTGTGTGTCTGTGTCTGTTTGTGCGTGTGCGTGTGCCTGTATGTGTGTGTCCACTAACACATTCTTCCGTTCCTTCTAGGTTACTTGAAGCAACTTATCTCTCATTGTCGCAGTTGGCTAACGGCCGTCAAACGAAAATAGACCAATCCCATAATGTATAGCGTGTATGGAGTAATTGTTTATTGCCCTCACACTAAAAATCACCAGACATTTAATTATATTTAGGGATGAATATATTTAGATGGAATACAGTGCTGGCAAGCCAGTTGAAATCTCAGGCTTAGCTTTGGTATCGACTATCCTGTATAGAAGCTAGGTAAACTGAAAACCACAAGTAGTAGCATATCTTTTACTTTTTCTTAGCAAATCGCCAATATTTGCATATTATGTATATTGTACTGCCTATGGGTCACAGCAGGTACAACCTACACTTGACCACCTCGGCTTCCAACAACCATGGAATGAGGACAACACAATCTTTAATGGGAAAAATTATAATTAAATGAAGACACACACACACACACACACACACACACACACGCACACACGCTGTTGAGAGGTAAGTGGCAGCTGGTCAGAGGGAGTAACTGAAAATGCTACCCATGTGACAACGGGCCCTAACAATAAGTGCCACCTGACTGAATGAACACCCTAAACGGCGATGAATTCATTACAATGATTCCCTTGCTGCTGTTGCCTTTAAACGGATGAAGAGGAAGTGATCTGATTATAGCCGTAGTAGATTGATAGGCTGTTTAAATGCATGTAGTAATGGGTGTGGATGGAGCCCAGAGTACGTATGTAAGAGACTGATCACCCTACATACCTGAGAAGCTCTAGCTTTGACCCACACATTGAAACTGTTGTCAGGTTAAAGGAGTCATTTTAAATCATAAAAGATATGTTTGGCTAAAGTCAGGGGATACTGGCTATCTCTCTAATCAGGAGCTCCCTTCACACTCTCTCCCGCCACACCTCCTATTTCTCACTCAAATGACACGACATTTCGCCATCATGTAGACTTTTTCAATAATATATCATTGTATATAATCATACAATACACGCCAAGCCACATCTTGAACCCTGCTCTTTGAAATCTGACCACTATCGGACGCAGACAGAGCAGAGTGCAATGAGCTCGACCCAAAGTCACCACGGCATACTGAAACACTGACTATAAGCCTTACTCGGTTTCTGATCAACCCACAGTGATTTTGGAAAAGGCTAAATGGATGCAACATCTTCTGCTTTTCATCGTCATGAGATATGGCAAGTTGAAAGTGGCCCGAGTAGTTCATGAGGGGCCCGGGTGCAATAGTTGTTATGGGCCCCCCTGAATACCCAATAAAAATGTATTCTAAAAACCGATTGGTCAAATTCCAATTTGAACAAATACTGACCTTAACAACCTTCTCTCGATGGCCACTGATTTCACAGAGATGATGTGTGCTCTGCCAATACCATTCTCTTTTTATCTAGTTTTGACAACTAAAGAAGTCCAAATGATGCAACAGCAATGTGTGCAGAGCTCCTTAAATAGATCCCAATCATTGATTAATGAAAATATAATCTACCGTTGATTAAATTCCATGGGCTCGAAATTAAGACTTTTGTGAGCTTTTGGAAATAAGGATGTGATTAAAGAGGGAATAATATCTTCTGTCGCAGCTGTGGGTCTTTTATTGCGTTATATTTTCATAAAAATGTGCCCATGAGCTTTCTTGACAAAGAACATTAGTTAAGATGAGAAACACATTTGTACCTGTTGATAAGACTTATATATATCCATATACTGTTTGGAAACAAAACACTTTAACATTAAATTTAACCTTTTTAGCTTTACATTAATTAAATTATTGTATGTAGACTGGGTAGCCCCGCCCATTCTACCGGCAATTTGAGTTTGCCCGGCAGATGGGTCTTGAAAAAAGCAATACATTTCTTTCTAGTTTCGATACGTTTTTGTGGGAGTCAATCACCAAGCTGTCTTTTCCGCCTCGCGTGCAATTGACTGGTTGAACACAATGACGACAGGGAAGCGACGGCAAGCAGCCAATGGGCTCTATGCACAACTCCACTACTTCCTGTATTTAGTGCTGCTCCTTTATTTCCTGTCTTACATTATTGGACAAACTGATTAATCCAGGTGTGTCTGAGTAGTCACAATGGTCAGACACACCTGGATTAATCAGTTTATCCAATAATGTAAGACAGGAAATAAAGGAGCAGCATTAAGTTCAGGAAGTAGTGGAGTTGTGCAAAGAGCCCATTGCGTACAGAGTAATTTGAACTAGACCCATTGATCACGCCTCTTGTGCTAAAGAAAATGACAGCAGCTTCCCCAGAGCAACTAATAAATCTACGATTGATTATTTATATATTTAGAATTAAAAATTATATCAAAGCATTTATGCTACAGCACCTACATGATTTATTATTTTGCTTTATTAAAAAATATATGCAATCTGAACGGCAGGGTTTTTCGGGCGATTTGATTGGCGGTGGGTTTTCGAGCGAGGAGTAAGTGATGAGCATGGTCATCAAAAGGCAGCTGAAGTTGTTCCACCCAGGGAAATACTCACTATTTCACAATATACAGTATATATTATATAGCCATGCACTAACCAAATAAAGGGCACACAGGTTCCTCACTAAAGAAAGTCAACGGCGTGTTGCTACATTAGCCCAAATCATGCTTGAACACCTTCTTGCCCCCTGGCTGTAAACTTGACCGGTGGTCCAATCAACACGGAGTTAAGCATCGCGCACCAATCAGAGAGCTATTTATTCACACACTGAGAATTACAAAATACGTTAAATTACTTTGTTATATTTTCGTTTTGTATAACTTTATTCACTTTCACATGATTAGTGAACGTCACTGTTTGCGTGATGACAGGAGATCCTCTCCGCACACACATCATCCTGGTTAGCCGTCTTTGGTCTTACAATAAGTTTGGGACGGATTTGTATCGAATTAAGCCAAAGCACCACTATAGTACTATAGCCTGGTAGTTAGCCGTTGACAACTGTAAAACGATAGCCTTGCTAGCTAGCTGGCTAATGTGATGACTTGCCTCACAGCGCCCAATTATAAAACTCCACTATCAATGATATCAAGTAGCTGTGTATATATCTTTGTATATATGTGCACATAAGAAAAAAACGTAAGTGAGGCTGTTTCATGATCTGCTGTGTAGCGTAGCCCCCAACGGCTCCCCCGCAGGTCAAGAAGAATCTTGCACCTTCGCAAGAAGTCGAGATTGTCAACAAGCAACTCATATAGATGCTTGTTGAGCCTGAGGTAATTATTTTTATTTATTAGGTTTCCCCCTTGAACGCGACAAGCTGTGTAAAATAATCCTCCTCTAATGAAGTGTGTGTGTGTGTGTGTGGGGGGGGGGGGGGGGGGGGCATGTGAGCCAGCAGACTGTAAAAACTCATCACAACGCAACCGGAGATGGAAAGGATTAAAGTCACCCAAACAAAACATCAGAGGAAATGCTAATCTCAGATTCTGTTTGTCATCATGGGGAATATTAATGTAAACAAACAATAAACCCTCAACAACGTCGAAAATACACGTCAAAACCTGAAGCAGATTCCACGCAAAACGTTAGATTGTGTTCACTAATAGAAAACGTTAGTTGTGCTAAGACTCGCCAGGGACAGGCTACCATTACTCTTCTGATGATGTGCTTCATTCGTTCCTGAAGCAAAACACGAATTGAGATTAGTTGAACAAAACAAGAGTTGACAGGAGGGTTTTAATCAGTTTTACCCCAATACTTGTATAACGCTGAAACATGAACAAGAACCTGTGTTTACAAGATTGGCTAATGCAACATTAGTTTGCATTAGGCCCTACATAAACATTTAGAGTGCCCATAAACACACCGTTGAGCGTTAGCAAGATCTAAAGCCTTCCTATTTGATCCGGTCAAATCTATTGTCGATTTAACATAGTCTAACTAATTTGTGAAATATTGGGTATTTATTCAACTGTCAGATAGTAGTCAGCAAAATGTGAGTTTTACTTAAATCTGTTTCCTGCTTACCGTGCTGTATGAGAGAATTTTGCTTTAAGACAGCTCCCACATAATTTCGGTGCAATCAGGGCATCTGTTCTCTGATTGGTTAGGAAAACAACTTGCCCGTCATATACCTATGCTCCATCCCAGGTGCCTGAATGCAACACTTCTTAATTGTAGATATATTTAGAGAGGAAGGGATTTTCCTTCGTGTTTATTTTCAAAATCTTGCCCTGCCATCTCTTTTGAACTCTCAAATCTTGAATAAGCCATCCTCTATCTATGATTATTCTTTGACTAGAGTCGACTCAGATGGGTTGGTTGTACAGCCCTACGCTGTTGCTTTCGCTCTTTCTCTGAATTTTTCTGTTGGAAACCCTGATGCTGACCTATGACCCTGATACAGTGGATCATTATTCAACACACGACTCCGTGGCCCTCCTAATGGCTGCCAGGTGTGACGCTAAAGATTCAGGTGTGATGGTGACCTCCTAGTCGGCTGGTACCCGAAGCAGAACACATCCAACACCAGTGTAAACACCATCACATGACCATACCACTGTTTCTTTTTCGACAGTTGGTGGTTCCTTGGCAGGCTGCAGCCCGGTGAAACGATGGCTTAAACTAGCCAGACCTCTGCGATCGGAC
>OLKM01000627.1:0-60000 GCA_900291075.1 Melanogrammus aeglefinus | reverse complement strand
ATCGCCATTCAAAACAGATCGTTTCTTTCCTACCAAGGAGACCTGATTGACAGCCGGATCTGTCTGCGGCTCAACAGCAAAGCTAGGAGATTCATAAGAACAAGACACGCAACCCAATGCCTTTGGTCCACGCACGCAAGAGAACAGACTTCCAAATAAGGCAATCCGTGGCCTGAATTAAATAAATCATGCCTCAAATAAGGCAGTCCACGCACTTCCCCGCAACTCGCAGGGCGGTTTGTGCAGACCTTTGGCAGAGCTACGGTCAGGCTTAATTTAAGTAGCAGCAACATAACCAAAATATAACATGCAGGTGTTATTATATTACAACCAATAATTAACTTAAATGTGCATCCGGTCGTTTCTCCGGGGCTGCCTGCGTATCTGGGAAGGCGGCCACAAACAACACCGGCGCAGCATCGGCCCAAAATATTCCATAACTATTTTTGGCAGGCAAAAATACCAAGCGAGTTCCTTAAGACATGTGTTTCACAGACAATACGTAATCCACTGAAAACGGCCAAGTCTGAGCAATATACAACCCCCAAGGCCGCCTTTACCCAGCCGATAAGTTCTGGCCCGAGGTTCCGTCTCTCGTGGCCGTGGACCTGGACACTGGAGCGCCTCCCGTTACGCTCCGGTCCGGGTCTGAGAGCACTTGGCTCCGTAGGGTCGGACTTGGCTCCGTAGAGGCGGACGTGGTGCCCTGGCCCGACCGACAGGGTTGGCCGGGGGACAAGAAGATTCCTCCAGGTGCCGGCCACCATCTCGTCCCTTTAGGACGGCCGGGGACAGACCGATCCCAGGGAGCTCTGCTTAATGACCGTCTTGATTGAGCCCATTTCCTGCTCCTTCCTCTCGTAATGAGGGCATTAGTGGTCTGAGCCCCGGGGATGGGGAGCGGGGCTGGAACCCCGCCACCGACAAGACGGAGCGGACCCTGAGCGGACGCCAGCGGTGTTTACACGAGGGGTTTGTGTAACACAGAGTAGAGGGGTGTGGGGGAGTAAGCCACATGGTCCAGTGGCATCCTTGTCCAGACGCTGACGGATGCTAAATCGCGAGCAAAGCACATCAGGGGGCGCTCCAAATTACTTTGTACGCCGCATGAGCATGGACATGTTTCATTGTTGTTACGTTATCTTTTTTTCCCCACACTGCTGTGTCAACGCATGATTGATTTTCGTTTAGGTGTTAACTGACATGTACAGCAAGAGTACATCGATGGGGGTGATAAGAGCAACACTCTCAGGTGAGGGGACTAACAAGACGAGGGAGTGGCGTGCTCCCTAAACAATTGCTCTTGACACGAGACAGGTCGCAGTGTAGTCTGAATTACCATCTGCCTTCCATATAACCAGCAGACCGCAGGAAGCCCTCCCGGCGCTGCTACGCTCCTTTCAACACCATTACCGTAGAATTGTCCTCCCAGGGGTAGGAAAAGAAGAAGACGAATAAAACCACACTCTGAATTGCCGTTATCAGAGTGGTGTGAGCTCATCTCTGTAAAGTGGGTTTGATTACTCAGCAGTTGTACAAATAGACCCGAACCACCGCTGGCAAATACTGTGGACTGGGGATCTAAAGGTCAGGAGGCTCTCTGGACCTGGGCCAGACAAGGGCCCCTAGAGGTGAGGAAGGGATGCACCGGGCGGGATGGACAGTGATGGACAGTGATGGACAGATGGACAGTGACTCCCAATCAGCGGTACGCAGACCCCCAGTGGGTACCTGACCATGTTCCAGATGATCCTTTTCTGTGTTTGGTTAAAGATCACCTTTTGGTGCATACATTTCAGAGCATGGGTGGCCGCAATAGATAAAGGAAATAAAAGAAGTGTTCTGAAAATACAAAAACCCTTTTTAGAGTATTGCATTTTCTAGGTCAAACATTGTATTGTGTATCTGTGTACCGTATGTTACATGTCTAAATGCATATTGTGTAGTGCCTTGTGCATCAGTTCTAGACCATGCATCTGAGGAAGAGAGCAGCCAACAGGACCTTTCCTCTGCCTCCAAAAACACCATGACAACATGGGTGATGGTGTACTTCCTAACGGAGATCGCTGCTCTGGGGGATTGAGCCCGCGTGAGGGCTGGGCTCTGTGCCGCTGTGGTGTGTTGCTGAGTGGCCGGAAGATGGGATGTCTGGGGAAGGGAGGGGGACGGTTTGATCAGGACCCCTAACCGGAGGGGAGCCCATCCATGAAGACTATGAAAAGCTAGTGTGTGTGTGTGTGTGTGTGTGTGTGTGTGTGTGTGTGTGTGTGTGTGTGTGTGTGTGTGTGTGTGTGTGTGTGTGTGTGTGTGTGTGTGTGTGTGTGTGTGTGTGCGTGCGTGCATGGGTGCTTTTTCCACATACACAGCACTACCAGTTATCACCTCATCTTCCAGTGTTTCCTTCCATGGTAAAAAGTAAATAACCGTTTGTTTTGCCTCGGCTTGACCTTTTGAGCAGGGCTTTGTTTGTTGCTTGTTTATTGTTAATAGAAAAAGTGCTTTACAGTCTTCGGGAGCCAAGCAACAAATCTCTATTAGCTCTTTGGCCAAAAGTCTTCAAGATGCTGTCCGAGGTTTCCAAAAGGATTAGTGGTGCTTCATGCGTTTCGCCAGGCCTCACCAACATGCCCAGACAACAAAGTCTGCTGGAATTCCAGAGCCTCGTATGACCAGAAGGGGCAAGGCAGACGAGGATGATTAGTATCCAAAAGAACATTCCAACACATTTAAGGTAATGATGATGACGATGATTACAATGGTGGTGATGATGATGACGACGCTGGTGGCGATGAAGATTGAGCTGATGATGACAGCAATGACGATGGTGCAGAGGGGAACGCTCCCCTCTGCTGAACATGTTTGGTATTGCAAATTAAATACCCCCATACGAGGGATCAAGTGATGCCTTCAAGCCAAGACCTTTAATTGTAGCTCCACATCATCGCTGGCCCCTTTTTCAGAACAGCTACCAAACGATTTGAGGACAGGAAGTCAGGAAGTGTAGGATTGAAAGCTGGATCTTTGATTTGGAGGCGTGTCCCAAGTGAATTGAATTCTACCAGGGATTGAAAATCCTTCGTTTCCACTAGAAGTGTGAACTTCTAGTGTTAAATAGTTTGTGTAGACCGAGGATGTGTTGCGATCCATCCGTGTACTTGACCCTAACAGGGTGGTGTTCTGGCCCTCGAGCCTTTCCGGTGGCAAATCTTTTCATCCACAGCTGGGATAACATATCCAGAAATGAGAGTGCTGTCTGAAGCCCATTAATATCTGAGAATTCCGCCCTAAATGCACTAAGGCTGCTAGGCATGAAGCCGGTCAAGGCCTAATAGTACACAATGTTATAAGAAATAAAATAATGTAATAAAATATGTAATAAAAATTCAGAATCTGTTATTTGGCTTGAAATTGAATTCTAAAAATGATCCATACAATGACAAATTGTTTCAGCATGAAATGGGGAAATTTATTTTCAAATGATGGATTATGGATGCATGTATGGGTGGAAGTACGGTGGGATGGATGGATGGATGGATGGCGGTTTATATGAATTGACGGATGGTGAGTTAGATGGATGGATGCATGTATGGATGGATGCATGTATGGATGGATGGTGGTACCTTGGGCAGACTGGACACAGGCGTCGGGGTGAGCACCGGGCAGACTGAGCGATCCGACTCAGGTCCGTCCGACTCCTCTTTCCTCTTCACCTCCAGAATGAGCTGGGCCAGGAAACTGTGCTGGAAACGAGTTCGCTTCCCCAGGGCACCTGCCCACAAGCAAACGCACCGTACTTTAACACTGACAAACTTTGCCTCGTCTGAAAGTAATTGGGCATCCATTGATCACCTGATCATTAGTTTATGCAGGATACCCCCTTGAGCTACATAATGCGTTTAAGGAGTTTAACAAACCGGAATTTCATTTGTTCGTAATGCATATAGTAAGCTTAATCAATCAGTTTCAAATGGTTTCAATAGACACAAATTTGCCTACAAGACGTATATCCCTTTTTTTTTATTTTGCCTCGACTTGAGAAACCCCAATGGGTTTCATTCTTACAGCATACTTTCTGTGTACGGAAATGGCAACAATATGAATTTGAGTTTCCCCCCTTAAATCGTGACTGTATATAGAATTTTCTCAAGCCGCTAAGGACTAGTGAATCTCAAATTGTTTCATTTAATTAATTAAAATGCACAGACAAATTCTGGAACCTCATAATTGCTATCCATAACTCCTAAACCCGGCCCGGGGCCTACCGGTGGTGCTGAACTCCAGGCCGGTCAGCTCCTTGGCCTTCTCAACGTGCTCCCTGGCCTGCTGGTACTCCCAGTAGGAGAGGCTGCTGTACATGCACTCCAGGTGAAACTGGATGGCCAGGTCCCTGAAGCACTGGTCCGAGAACAAGGACTCGCATTTCAGCACTGGGGAAAAGAAAAGTTAGCAAAATAATTAAGGGAAAGCAACCCGACGCGAACCTCAGCATCAACCGGTCGGACCGCTGCTGATTGAGAAAAACATCTCTGGAGGTAGAACGTTCAAGTGGAGATGAAACCTTCAAAGACTAGCAATCCAACCTGCCAATAGAACCGCGGCGTCTGGCAGGCTGAATACTAAACATCCCATGCATCCTGCCCCTCGTCGGGCAGCCAAGTGAAAGTTGGAGTCATCACCACACTAAGTCCAGCGGAAAGACAAGCGGTGCCATCAACAGCAGAATGTGAGCCAGCGGCTAAACCTAAGAAAGGTAAGCCTGGACGAAGGAGGAGGAGGAGGAGGAGAACGAGAAGGAGGTGGTGGTGGTGGTGGTGGTGGTGGTGGGGGGGGTGAGAATACGAGAGGCCTGGGGCTCTCGCTCTCATAGCTCTCGGTCTAGCTCACTCACTTACTGACTCTGAGGTTGAGGAAGAGCGAGAGAAAGAGCATGCTGTCCTTAGCCTACCGTTACGTTGGAGGTAGGGTGGACTGGTGTTCCCCAGAGAAGAACGTTGTCGAAATGTTGCTGGAGTTTCAGCATAAATATAATATAAATGTAACTGTTTATTTTCTCTTATGGTTCGATTGTGGTGACCTCGATCCAAAGAACGATCAGGCAAATCAAATAAACAATTGTTTATCAGTTGTTTCTTTTCGTGTGTGTGTGCGTGTGTGCAACATGAGTGCACGTGTGTGAGTGTCCCCAGGGAGTCAACCACCACGGCCGTAGACGCAGCGAAACCATTCAGCACCGTCAAGAGGAGATGGGACGGGGAGGCTCATTAGATACGGCCAACGCCAGAATCAATTAATCCAACAACCACGCTTCTAAATATAAACAATGGGATACAACAACGTTCCCATTTCCTTCCGAATCCAGACTTCCGAATCCAGAGGTGTCATGCAGAACCGCAGCGATTCCCGGGTGAAACACAAACCGCACGGGCATGACGGGAAGGAAGCAAAATAATGTTTTAGTCTTCTCGTGTACCAAATAGACTTTAACTCTACTTAAAGGGAGCACAAATAATACAGCCTTGTTACATTCATGCTCCGTGCGCTTTGCGCTGTCAAAACAAAGTGATTTTAGTTTGTATCTCGCTACAAATAGGAGGTGAACTGAACCCTCGCTTTGAGCTCGAGGGAGACACGTAATCTGTCTGACTGAGAGGCAGCCTCCCCTCCATCTCTCTCCAGCTCCATCCCTCCCTCTTCACCCTCCATTACCAATCGTCTGCACCCTCACCAGCTACACTTTAAAAAAATCACTTTTTCAGCCATTTTTTTCCTCATTTATAAATTTTCAATCTCTTTCCTTCCCCCAGATAACCGGGGTCAGCGGGTCCACCGCCAGCGTGTGAATATTAAAAATGTTTTCCCTGGCAAAGTGGCTGTCAGAGGATGAAAGACGGGCTCTTCTGAGGAGAGGGATCTGGATTTTGGAGCCGTGAATACAAAGCACACACACACCGGTGGTGAGTCACAGCCCGGCTCACTCACAGCAGACTGCTGAATAACCAATTCCATCGTAAAGCACCTCTCACGGTGGACGCTCCTCTCAGGTTATATTAGGGTTCCCATGAGCAGTGGCAGGTGGGCGCGTAGGAAGGGTCGAATATACAGAACTTGATCCATATCACGTGCGACCGATGGACCCGTTGGACTCTTTATCGCGATATCGAAGATCCAAGTGACCAATGAATCCCGTTCGGCGGGTCTTGTGAGAAAAGAGAGACGGGCTTGGGGCGCCGCCGTTCTTGTTTGAAATGAAACAAGAGCCGTTTCAATCGACGACACTTTCCAGTTGATTTCAAAGCCGTCCTCCGACAGGCTGATGAATGAAAGTAGGGAAACACTTTGGAAACACTTTGAGATACGAGCCGTGTTCGAGAGGCGATGAAGTCGACACTGTAAAAGCGAAAAAAGTAATTAGGCAACGGGGATGCGGCGCCGCGGCTTCGGGGCGGCGACTTGAGAGACGGATGGCGGTGTCTCCAGCGTCAGCATGATGGACGACGACCTGAGCCCACCAGGACGAAGCGCGAGGGGGGGAAGTGGGCCGTGAAAAGAGAAAGACTGAAGCAGCGCTTTCTGATTCAGATGACGTTCCCAAATTTTAATGACAATAAGATTGCATTTGTGAGTGTGAATTTGTGTATGCGATTGTGTGTGTGTGTGTGTGTGTGTGTGTGTGTGTGTGTGTGTGTGTGTGTGTGTGTGTGTGTGTGTGTGTGTGTGTGTGTGTGTGTGTGTGTGTGTGTGTGTGTGTGTGTGTGTGTGTGTGTGTGTGTGTGTGTGTGTGTGTGTGTGTGTCCTGACCTGTGTCCATGCTCCTCTGGCCCAGGCTGTGGAGCTGTGGGGAGCGCTCGTCCAGCAACTGCTGGTGGAGGTTCACGTAGCGCAGGGTCCACCAAGGGAGCAACTACACACACACACACACACACACACACACACACACACACACACACACACACACACACACACACACACACACACACACACACACACACACACACACACGCACACACAGTAAGTATTTGTTAACCTTAGCAGTACTAAACCAACATACACAGTAACTATAAGTGCACGCAGTATGTAAGTGATCAACCAACATGAACCACCCCTACACCCAGGAGGGGAGGGGTGGGCTAGGGAGCAGCGAGGGGTAGGCAGCATTGAGACTAATGGCGTCCCGCAGGGTTGGCTGAAACACTAGCATGTGCAGAACGCCGAGGATGCTGACGGGCCTGAAAACCCGACGATGGCGTCGCCAGTTTGAGGGGGGGTTGTAGCCATGTTAGCGTTTCTGTTGGCCCGTATACAGACCTGCGTTGCCGGGGTGTATGTGTGAGTGAGTGTGGGAGTGAGTAAGAGAGACGGAGAGCGTGTATGTGTGGCGGGTGTGTGTGTGGTGGCTGGTGTGGGGGACGTCACCAGCATTAGCTTCATACTGGTTTCATGGTGCCAGTTACCATCCTATTGTCCCTTCTCTGTTTGGTGTTCTTCATATCTTGATTAATGCAGGAGGAAAGCAGGTAAACAGATTGCACTACTGTTGTTCTCCTACCTTCCTCTTTATTTGTGTTATTATTTTGCCTCTTCTTGGTGTCTGAATGTAAAGCCCTGTACTCTTTGTCGTAGAAATGTGACCTTGCACTCTGCACTGGGTAAAACCGATTCGGGAGCCAGACGCTGTGCGCTTTACACAGAAGATACTTCATTATGCACGAGACGTCACTGCCAATAGAAAACGCACCGCAGAATACTTTTACAAAAGATACCAAAAGAATCTGTCCATGAAAGATGTGAATAATATGCATGCGCAGGCATGCCGTACCAAATTAATTCCGTTTCTGTGTTTACGTGGTATATTATTTCCATTATTGTGTTTCTCAGCAGCAGGATTACCATTAGTTTGGTATTGGGAGCGTGTCTGGGGAGGCCTGTGGAGGTGAGGAGGAGAGACTCATGCTCTGTGTGTTGTCTCTTGTCTCCTGACGGTCTCAGCACCACAGACCGACGATGCATTACATCACCATCCACTGAACGTCGTGGACAAGCTTCTGCCCCAGCACCCGCGCACGGTGTGCATTATTTGGAGCCACTCTAACATCGTTACACATTCCATGCGGGAACAGTCCAATGTATTTACTCTTGATTTATTTAGTCGTACAATGAGGGCTGCGCAGGCAGGGTGTCCGTGTGCAGGCAAATAGAAAATTGTTATGAAGACGCTGGTAGGGAATACAAAAGCCTGACCCGTACCCCTAAGGCCAGAGTGTGTGTGTGTGTGTGTGTGTGTGTGTGTGTGTGTGTGTGTGTGTGTGTGTGTGTGTGTGTGTGTGTGTGTGTGTGTGTGTGTGTGTGTGTGTGTGTGTGTGTGTGAGGTTGTTCTATAGACATAACAATATATATTTTATTTACCAATTTACATGTTTGCTTGTTTCTCATGAACAACAACTATTGCTGATCGATACGTCACACTAATTACACCAAACTACACCTACTGCTTGATCAATACGATCAATACAGGTAATGGAGTGGAGAGCTGGCCCGGAATTCGGCATCAGCAGTGACCAAATGGTACCAGATTTACCTGCAAGCAGTTAGAAATAGTTATGGTTGGTTGTTAGATTAAGGATGGTTAAAGTTAGAGGTGTAATTAAGATGTAAAACACTAAATTCTTATGTGAAAATGATTAAGGTACATGATAGCTTAGATATGGGTTAGGTATTCATTTATGTTGCAGTTCAAATTAGGTGAGGATAAGATAATAATCTAGCAACCGCCATGTTTAGTGTATAAGATTAAGTATAATCACTGAGCAATTCCGTTTGAGATGAGGTTGTATTCCCGGTCTGGGATGAATAATTTACACACTCAAGAGATGGTCATGTTTCGGTCAGCTTTCAGATAGTCCGACGATGGGTTGGCGTGGTGCGGGTCAGGGGGAGGGATCTGGGGTAAAGCATTGCATCCTGGGTAATGGGGAGCGTACCTGGAGCTGCTCCATCTTGGGAGAGCAGGAGAGGAGGACGACCCGGGCCAGGAGGAGGAGGAAGGGGTTGGAGACCAGGCTGTAGACCGCCTCCCCGTCCAGAACCAGGCTTCCCTGGAGCTCATCACTCAACGCCTCGGGCTGGGGGAGAGGCAGACGGAGACACGGAACATATTATCGTTACGTGATCGCAACTATTTGTAGTTGTTGTGCTATGTTTGTCAAATGCTTTGGCAATATTGTTTCAGCGTTCATACCAATAAACTACATTTAATTTCGAGAGAGAAACAAAGAGCAAGAGAGAGAGAGAGAGAGAGCTGGGGAATCTGTTCGTCTAATTAGGACCCCGGGGGTCGTTTCATAACCAGGACATTCCTCCTGCATATCTCTCCCTTTCTCTCCCCCTCTTTCTCTCTCTCCTTCACTGCTCTGTCAACAGCACCGCAGGTTCACGTGCATGCGTGTGTGTGTGTGTGTGTGTGATCACGCATCAGTGCACAACACAAAATGCACGCGTGCTTCAGCAGCTGATTAAGACACAGAGGAGCAGGGGGAAGAGGTATAATCGGAGGAGGAGAGTGTGGATGAGGAAAGGGAAGGAGAGGAGTCGATTGTGGGAGGCTGTGAAGAGGAGGGAGAGGAGGTGATAGTGGAGGCATGTGAAGAGGAGGGAGAGGAGGTGATAGTGGAGGATGTGAAGAGGAGGGAGAGGAGGTGATAGTGGAGGATGTGAAGAGGAGGGAGAGGAGGTGATAGTGGAGGCTGGGTAGAGGAGGGAGAGGAGGTGATTAAGTAGGGTGTGAAGAGAAGGAAGAGGAGGCATGGGGAGGATGACATGGAGGAGGAGGAAGGAAGAGGAAGAGGAGGAGGAGGGAGTGGTGATAGGGGAGGAAGAGGAGGGGAAGGAAGAGGATGAGGGAGTGGTGGCAGGGGAGGAAGAGGAAGTGGTGGGAGGAGGAGGAGATGATGGAAGAGGAGATTTCAGAAACCTGTCCCTGAGCATCGTGAGGTCGTAGCTCTCGCCTCTAAAAGTTACCGAGCGGTCCGATAATTACGAGCCTGTGACCTCTAGAGGACTGATGAGCAGTAAGGGAGAATGGCTGGATAGATGGAGATTTATCAAACTTTACATATATAAAGCTTTCCCTGCAAAACTGCCATACAAGTAAAACAAAGGAAACCACAAAAAATAAATGAAATAATAACCAGTAAATATGGACAACTGGGTAGAACATTTTCAAATATATAGATATGTTTATATATAGATATGTTTACACACACACACACACACACACACACACACACACACACACACACACACACACACAACACAGATGCACAACAGACACACACACACACACACACACACACACACACGGGATGTAACAGTACACTGAAGTCACGGTTCGGTATAATGACGGGAAAAGAAAATAACAAAAATGCAGACGGCAATTCTTTTTTCTCTCAGGTGGTACCACCTGGTGTCAAACAGTCTCTCCCCTGAGCTAGCTGCAACAGCCTGAACTGTGTGATCTAAGATGTAAACAATAAACAATAAGTACCCCAAATCACCTCCAGACTCCATCCGTAACTTGTAAACAAAATAAGACAAATAAACTGGATTGCGATAGCCGCTGCAGCTACGTTAGCATTGTAACCTCATAGCAGCCTCACATTGTGTAGCCTCCTAATAACTCCAAGGAAAAAGAACGCGCACAATGAGTTAAGATCAACCCTGTAGAAAGTCCAAGAAGGACGGCGACCTTTTGTGCAACACTTTCTTCAATAAACTAAGCTTTCGCCGTTCAGAAATGCCTCGCGGATAATGTGTTTGTCTATTATCCCCTTGTCTCACTGAAGTGCGATTCTGTCGATCAATCAACGGACTGCTTGTGTAGCTCGAACTTGCCGGCACCCTGCCAGGCATCTCAGTTGTCCCTGAAGATCGCGGATCTAACATTAGTTTGGCATTACATTAATTAATACGGATGCCAGTTTTATTTAATTTTATACCGTGTATTCTCCATGTAAATCCATGCACCGAGCGACCCATGACGTCTGTTATACCTGTACCTGTATACGAATCACAGGTATCGTTACACCCCTAATATAGATATAGATATAGATAGGCAAAGATATATAAAGAGAAAGAAAGAGACATCGAGAGTGAAAAGGAGATTACATGACAGAGAAGGAGCTACAGTGAGAGAGACAGAAACACACAGAACTAGGTACAGGTGTGCTGCAGCAAGTTGTGGGCGGGGCTAACCTGTGCTAGGGGGGCCAGCAGGTCGGGGGGCAGCAGGTCGGGGAGGTTGAGGCTCAGTGAGGGTCCGGTCCAGTTGCTCTGTGAGAACAGGTGGAGACAGGCCACTGCCAGCACGAACACCACCACCACCCTGGGGGGGAGAAAGGAAGAGGGAGAAGGGGTTGGGGTGAGGAAGGCTGAATGTTTTGAGAAAAAAAAAAAACTCCAGACGCTTTCATCCATAAAGATTAGAGGGAAAGCGTTAAAGGAGACGTATTACACCACCAGGTGTGAGCGTGATTAGCCTTACAAGCCGTTTCGAAAATCTGCCCCATATGACATCACTAGTGGGCGTGTCCACCTAGATCTGTGCTGGATAGATCCGTCTACCAGCCTACCCAGTGGACTGAAGTATCTATCCAGCACAGATCTAGGTGGACACGCCCACTAGTGATGTCATATGGGGCAGATTTTCCAAACGGCTTGTAAGGCTATTCACACTCACACCTGGTGGTGTAATACGTCTCCTTTAAGCTTGGCCACTTTCTAACACAAGAATCCTGCTTCAAAGTCCAAGTTTTGTAAAAACTTGGGAGGAAAAGTGGGACCCTTGGAGTCATTGATTCAATTCAGAGAACACATTGACAGCAGTGGTCCAACTTTCTCTATTTTGTTGCAGAAACAGAGTTGAACAAAACAAGTTCACGAAGTATTACGGCCGGGAGTCAACAACTTAACCTACCACGTTTATATACTGGCCCCTCAATATGAACACAAAAGAGCTACGATAAATAATAATAACTCATAATTTACACACCACCGTCAAAATGCCAGTTCCAATTTTTAACAAAGATAGCATTTTAACAATCGAATGTGTGTTGTGTACGAACAACAGATTAGGATGTAACACATCCAAATGGAAGAGGACGAGGCAATAACCGCAAAAATGTCAGAACATTTCTTATGTAAATATACACAGATGAAAGATGCTTCTACGGATGGAGTCCAAACACTGGAAACTGCCACCATTATTTGACATGACTCGAGAGAGAGAGAGAGAGAGAGAGAGAGAGAGAGAGAGAGAGAGAGAGAGAGAGAGAGGAGAGAGAGATGAGAGGAGAGAGAGAGAGAGAGAGAGAGAGAGAGACGAGAGAGAGAGAGAGAGAGAGAGAGAGAGAGAGAGAGAGAGAGAGAGAGAGAGAGAGAGATGCAGGCCCGCTCAATCCCAGAGGAGCGGGAAAGAGTGCGATGTTAAACCGTCCTTATTAAAAATTACTTATTCATGACAATAGGGGGTGAGGAGAGGAAGAATTGTGTGGGGGGGGGGGGGAGAAGAATGAGGGGGAGGAGAAAGATGAGGAAAGAGAAGGAGAGGGAGGAGGAGGATGAGGAGGATAAGGAGGAGAGGGAGTAGGAAGGACCTGATTGGTTGACATCTAGTGATAAACACGTCTCCCGCCTATCGGAGCACCGCTGGCGTTGCCATGAGAATCACTTTTACGCGTTCGCCAGCGGGAGGCCAATAAAAGTTCCAGCCCGACGTATTATCCTCCACGTCTATCGCCGGGATCCGATGCCCTCGGAGGGAGGATGGGATTGCGTGGGGAGCCGCGGGACTCAGGGATTGGAGCGGTGTTCCTGATCCTTATCTGGGCTAAGCCCCCCACCACCCCCAAGGTGATCAAGAGATACCAAACACCCCTGCTGCCAGCACACGCACACAACTCAGCCCGGCCAGCGCTACCATCCAACGACTGGAAGAAGAAAAGATTCCTCTCAAGTATTCCGGGGTACGTTTGTGTTTCGTTTTACACAAAAACATATAATGTACACAAGTATAATGGACTGCTTTACTACAGACACATACCACCCCCTACATGTCACCAGTGTGCCGGGTTGGTTGTATAGAGGGGTCTAACAGATCCATCTGAGGCCGGTTGTGTTTCAGAGAAAGAACAGACAGAACCTTGATACAGAGCTTACTTTATTTTACAGCCTGTCGTGTCGACTGACACCTGATCTGTATCTCTGCTGCAGTTTATATCTTCCAGCCGGTGTTTGAAAACATCGTAAAAAACACACTCAAAAACACAGCGGCAGCGCTCCCTCTCCAACACCATCAGGATGAGGTTAGGGTTCCCAACAGCCTTTCTGCAGGTGATGTTCAGCGCCGCCGCTGCTCTACGACTGACCGCCCGCCTCCACAAACAAATGCACTTTTAACAACGTGCCGCGTATTCACATCCGGTCTTGACAAAAACCAACACATTTAAAATCCATGTGAATGATGCGTTTAGAACAAATGCGGCAGCATTCAATATAGCGGTGAAATAATGATGACAACGCATTACTGAGTCCTGGAGACAGAAGGAAATTGGTTCACCAATGCAAGCTCCGAAAGCTTTGCAGGCATTTCAGAACAAAAGCGTTTCAATTGTGTGTTACGCTACCTGTCCGACTGGCTGTCCTCGGGGGCATCCGACAGGTAGGCGAGGAGCCGTCTCTCCAGGTGGGCTTCAACGCCGTCGCCATGGCAACAGGCCTCGCCCCCCAGCAGCTCTCGGATGACAGGGCTCCGCAGCACCCCCTCGTAGTCCCCCGTCAGGAGACAGCGCAGCAGTGGGCCTACTTCTGTCAGGGAGCCATAAATAAAAACCCATCACCAGCAGCCCTGTCTGGGGAGGGAGACTCCTGGCAGATGCTGCGTGTTCATTCATTTATTCATCATCGTTTCACAAAGTCATACCCGAAACACTCGGGAATCAGGTTAAGGTGGGAGGTCTCTGAACAAACTGAACCCCCAATACAAGAGTGACAGGGCCTCCGTTTTCAAAAAGCTTGTTTAGTAGACTACTATTTTAAAAAACATGGCCACATTCAGCCAGTAACACGCCTCACATCCTTGTCGTTATCATTCTTGAAACCACACTTGGTCATCCACACCAGTCACAAGCTTCGCATTGCTTTCCATTAGGCCAGCTGGGAAAACACTTGGATCCTCTGTTGGAATCATTTTGGACGTTTTTTTTTTGTTTTTTTTTTTTTTAAATGGCGAGTAAGTTGAAGAGGAGTTCAGGCATGGAAGAGTCCTCTCAGCGTTAACCCCTTCACCTCCATCCCCAGCAGCTCAACTCCTCCTCTCCATCTCAGCCAACCCCTCCCTCCTTACCTTCACCATCACCTCCTCAACACCACCTCCTCACCAACACCTCCACCTCACTATCCCATCACCACCTCCCTTTTACCTCTTCACTATCACCTCCCCACCACCACATACTCCCCACTTCCTCTTCATTATCCCCATCCACCCCTTCTCCTCATTATCACCATCACCTCCCCCCCACCCACCACCTCCTCCTCCTCATCACCACCATGCTGATTAATCTCCCTCAACAGCCTCATTAAGTTGACCAGCATATTAAAACTACACCAGATAAATGCGGCATTACCCCCACCACCGTCATCACAACCATCACTACCACCATCACCAACTCCACCACCGCCATCCCACAAGCTTTAATTAACCGCTTTTATTGTCGCCAGAAGGGACAGGATTTGCTGGAATATTACAGTTACCAGTTCTAACTGCCTGGGGGGGGGGGGGGGGTGGGGGGCTGCAATGATAGGAGGGAGAGAAGGAGACGGTTAAAGAAGAGGGAAACGGATAGGAGAAAGGTTGAGAGAACAGGATAGAAACAGGGACGATAAACGAGAGGAAAAGAGAGGGGGACGATGGAGGAAGAGAAACGGAAGATAAAGGGAGAAAAGGAAATGAGAGGATAGAAGGGAGAGAGGAAGAATGGGAACGGAGTGGAAAGTGGGAGCAAGAGGCCGCCACAGTCGCAGTGGAGGGAGAGAGAGCACATCTAGATCAACGCGTAGTGATGTTGCCGTTTGATGAAGAGAGGAACCCGGAACGCAGCACTCAGTAATAGAGCTGTCCCGTGAGATGAATCGACTGGCAGGCTTTAATCACAGAACTTCTCAGCAGCAGAAGGACGCAAAGTCGTTTCCAGACACAGGAAACACGTCAGGCCAGAGGACTCAACAAGATGTCGTCCTCCGCTCGCCCTAACCGCATCATGGAAGGGCAGGAGCTGCAACCAAACCTCGAACCCAGCATCCAGAGCCAGGAGATAGGAGACTATGCCTGCTGAAGCACAGACCTCTGATAGCAGAAAGGGTGTGGATGTTATGTTTAAAGCTGTCCCCATCTCCGTCAGACTATCATGAAGCCAATGATTGACTAGTCCTGCAGCAGCAGACGTTCGGAGAACTCGCCCCCCTACCAGACAGCTGCCCACAGACCTACGCCTAGACCTAGACTTTTGATTGGTTCTGCAAGCCAGGTTTTGTTTAAATCTCATTGTTTTCTACCCAGTTTCAGAGATGAAACCTGGGAGACAGGGAGAGAAGTGTTTAGAGACTGGCTTTATAATCTATTGATTGACTGATGGAACCCTGCATAATGAGATGATGCAACATGTAAACATGATGGAAGAAAAAGTAAATAAGGCAAAATAATAAATTACATACTTTCGTACAGTCACCATTATTACAGCAAAGTGTCGGCTTTAGAATGGCCGAATCACAATGTCTCATTCGAACAGCAGTGTCACTAGTCTGGCCATAAACCCACAAAACTGGTGCAGGCTTGTAAGAAGATTGGGTAGAACTTGTTGCCAAACAAGCTACGTAGGCCTCAACCACCATAATTGATCTCCAACTCACCATTAAATGTCATGAAATAAATGTCAT
Source organism: Melanogrammus aeglefinus (assembly GCA_900291075.1). Classification (NCBI taxonomy): domain Eukaryota; kingdom Metazoa; phylum Chordata; class Actinopteri; order Gadiformes; family Gadidae; genus Melanogrammus; species Melanogrammus aeglefinus. The sequence continues at coordinate 44,016 of OLKM01000627.1, read as the reverse complement.
GAGGTCATGTATTAGCTAAATTAAAAGCAAATTAAAAATGTTCAGTGCATATGGTGGTCTGTTGTTGACTGTATGGGGTAAGTAGTTACATTCAAAAATGTGTAATTGCCTCACAGCATCTCATAGCCAAGTGTCAAGTGATGAGGTTCTTCAATAGATAGTTATATTTTTGATTTACAAGTAAGATAGCAATTATGACTGAAGAGGGGCAGTGAACTGATGTTATATGTTAATATGTCTTATTTGATCTTCAATACAGTCATCTCTGTGAGGTGTGTGTGAGTGAGGTGTGTGCAAGGTGTGTGTGAGGTGTGTGCGAGGCGAGTGTGGGTGTGTGGAGCTCCATCTTGGCAGCGGTTAATGTTGCGGGCCGCGTCCGAGAGAGGGTGAAGCTTCTTGGACAGTTAAGAGTATAACGCCATACTTTATGTGGAAGTAGTAGATATAAAGGGCTGACTAACAAAAACACAACAATACCTGTTTTCATTGGATAATAAACTAATTAAAACTGACTTGAACGTTATATTCCATTTGAAACAAATGCTTCAGTGAAAACATGACTAAAATCTCTTGTTTTGAAAGAAAACCAAAAATGTAACTTATAAGGTATTAATATGCCCTGTATTTATGGTTTGCATGTGATGATAAACTGATTGTTATATTTATTTGTAGATTCTATACAATGTACAAAATGTTTATCCACGCCCCTGGATATTCACAGATAACAGTCAACTAGAACATTTTATGGCTATCACTTAGTGAGTAATGAAATAACACAATCAACTATAACACCAGACTAGAGGATCCATATGGTTGTAATAGTTTGTGTTTTCAAATTTGAATTTGAAAACACTACTGGCAAGGTCACTTGAGATGCGCAGTCATAGAAGCAATCACGCTTTAATGTTTACAGGCGAAGACGGGTGTGTTCCCCCACGAAGGAATCATTATATTTTATTTCCCAGGTGGTGCGTTTGAGCTGCTCCAGTACAATCATTAATCTTTACCGAGGAGGGGGTGGCGGTGGGGTGTGGGGGCCGGCGCGTCTGCTTCAAGGTTACAACTGAGGAAACATCCATCCATCGACTCGTTGGTTTCATTTTAGCGCATAACAGTCGGACGCGACTGCGATTGGTCGACACACATCAGCGGGATGAGATGATAGACGGGCTGATGATTGTTTCTTGGAGAGTTGAAGGATATCACTTGTCAAGTTTCAAATTACAAATAAATGGACAAACGTAACGACGTAAGCATCTCAAGTAAGATTTACTAATGACAACTATATATGGCAATATATATGATCAGATCATTGACTTCGCATTCGGGATAGTTTGATATACATGCGTTAAAAGCCTGCGCTGCCATCGATCAAACGGTAATTAATATACAAGGATGGATAGGCAACGCTTCTGACATGTGCCAATTACCCCGCGATGACTGACCACCACCAAATATACCATCATTAACCTTAGAGACGCAAAACAGCTACTGAGGATGTGTTGGTGTGCATTTGAACTTCACAGTGGATCACTGTATGGTGTGTGTGTGTGTGTGTGTGTGTGTGTGTGTGTGTGTGTGTGTGTGTGTGTGTGTGTGTGTGTGTGTGTGTGTGTGTGTGTGTGTGTGTGTGTGTGTGTGTGTCGAGTAGTCCCAACACAATCGCATGACATTCTAATGGTCCGTTTATAACCGGCTTGATTATGTCATAACAAAAGCTTAATATCATGGCGTAGCGTTTCTAGCGATGGACACAAGTTGCGATGACCGTGGAAACAGACAGCAACGAAGCATTCGCGTTTCAGTTATTAAAACATAAATAAATACTTTGGAAGCTTTAGGTGAACAAAAGGAATGATGTGAAGAATGCACAGCAACAATCAACAATGACAATTCATGAAACGAATGTTTAATCGATCATTAGGTGGACCAAACGGAGGCGGTGTCTCTTACCTGCAGTGGTGGAAGAGTTGTGCTGCCACTCCGTCTCCTCGCCGGGTGTTAACACCCCACGCAGGACCGCTATCTCCACGTCCCGCATCTCTCCTCTCTCTCTCGCTCTCTCTCTCCCTCTCTCCCTTTACCTTTCTCTCTCTCCCGCTTACTCTCTCCCTCTCTCCCTCTATAGTCAATGTGTGTCGCTGAATCGTTTCCTTGCAGCCGGCACTGGTGCACTTCTATGATAACGATTTGTCTCTTAGTCGCTATGTGTTAAGAGTGAAATAGGCCTGTGTACACCACTGGTGGTGATAGCAGAGACCGTATTGAAAGGATGATGTGCGTGTTATTCCCGTACATGTGCTGCAGTCAGTACGCAGCCATGACAGCTGCCCGGTGCATTCTGGGTACGGGTTCACCAGCGCTCTGCTTCCTGGTCGGATGGACGTTATTGAGAATAAAATTGTATTACTTGGTTATTATAAAATATAGTAATAGCAAAACATAGAACCACTTTAATATAAAGGCTGATGGAGAATTATGAATATATGTTGATAAATAAATAAATATATATAATATATTAAATATATGATATGATATAAAGGATCCTATACAACATTATACTATATGACATTTGGCATAGAATATAAAGGCTTACACATTATTGACCACAAAAGACAATTAAAGCGAACAAAAAAAATCATTCACGTTATCTCCATTTTGGAAGACCTCCTTGTCACATTTCTAACAGGGCACACAGTCTACATAAGTGAAATGTCGCCCTCTCTTCTTTGAATTGTGGTCACCGTGTATACATAGTTTTCTGCTTGTCCGGTGGATTCTACTTCTCAAGCACATACACAACAAACACAAATTTTGTATTTTAGTATCAGGGGACCAATCATCTAGGTTTGCTTCAACCCCACTTTTCCCACTTTATTCTACACAACCGCGTCCAACGCCCCCCCCCCCACAATCAACAACATAAAAATATAATAATATATTTTTACATAATCGAATACTATCTCAAAATTCTTTCCACTTGATATTGATCCCACATTGCTGCAGCACGTGTCGCTCGCCGAGGCCTTTTGCGTGAAAAGAAAGTGAACGCGGGAGAATAAACGGCCCCTGGAAGCTCCCCATTTAATTCGCTGATTTAGTGGCCCCAACGCAGTGCGATGAGAGTTCCCTGTATATTTCCGAAAACACAAGAGAACTTATTAATGAAGTTGTCGTTCCGGGAGGCTGACGAACACTTGGTCCGTGTTCATCTAAATAATTAAATATGACCGTGACTTAAAACAAAGACGGGAAAGCGTTGACATACTCATGTATGAATTCACTATTGGAATGTTGCCATCCACAAAGCGCCAATGGACAAAGTGGACAATAGTTAAATAATACAATATTTATTTGTAGATAAATATATGTATATTAAACGGATAGGATAGGCCTACTCTAAACATTCTGATAAATCTATGCATGTGATAGCAGCTGGTGAAATTTTTCTTAACCCTATTTTTTTATGTTATGTATGAACCTTATAAAAGGTTTTTAACAAAACAATTAACACAGACAGTCAATCCATTACAGGTTAAATTTGTACCTAGGATATGAAGAGGCACATATTGTAATGTGGACATTATAGCTTGGTATTACAATTAGTAGGCCTATGTGTCTAGAGCAGATGTTAATGCAAGCAGGTTGTTGTATTTCCTGAAAAGTGGCGATAGGAGTCCAAAGAGAGGTCTTGGGTCTCAGGTCAGACTGTCTGCAAACGCTCCTCTCAGGATTGGTGAGTGCAAGTTGCACTGTGCAACGTTAATACAAACTGATTGCCTTCTGTTTTATTCTCTGTCCACATAGGGACATTTGTTCTGAGCTTATAGTGCTTGTGGTTACAAACACTACACGTCACATAGGATATTCAACTATCAGGATAAGAGGGACATTCTTACAAACCAGCAGATCTATTCAACATCCATACCAGAAGACGGATTTGCACAACTATTCTTTCCTTCACCTAGTGGTAAGCTGTTTACTATAATTTGTAAAATGGCAGAGGCCTATATACCTTGGTATTCTGTGATCTCAACACAGTATCACAGAACATCGAACAACACATCAGTATGGAGGACCTGTGTGTTGATCCGAATACAGATCCATCAAAATAAATCCACTCTGCTCAATATAAGGGGTGTCCCATGAGAAGAACAGTTTAATCTCGAGTTCTGCTCGGTTGTCATTAAGTTGTAAAAAACACTTAAACCATAGAACATGTATTATTTCACACCTTTACATCTCCAGTGTTGAATTCCATATTGTTCACAGATCGTGTGCTGTCAAATGGAAACGTGCTGTGATGCATCATCACTGGTCAGCTTGGTGGAAGAAAGGGACGAGCTGCTCACCTCAAAAGAGTGCTCCACCCTCGAGATGTATGCTACTGTGCTGGCTTTCTTCATCATAGTCCATGGTGGCTCTTTGCATTCCCTCCAGCTCATGCTCAAAGTGCTGGTGTCCCACAGGGATCAGTATAGGGCCCTTGGCATTTTCACATTCCACAAAAGCTTGTTCATCCATGGACGTATCCTACGTGGTCATGTTTATGTGGTTTCCCTTTTTTTATACTCAACCTTCTCGGAAGAACTAGATGGTTTGAATATGACGAAAAATGAGTTGCCAAGAAGGGATAGGTCAGTCTCATTCATCACAGTAGCTTCAGTTCCGGCCAATCATTTAGTGTTGATCTATTCATTGGAACATAATTTACTTTATTAAGCCCACAACATGGATTTTTTATTTGTTACTCCGCTATGTTTCAAAGCTGCAAGCAAAAATTGTTTTGCACTTCCCTATTGGTTAGGAGGCCTCGTTGTCAAAGGTGTTCAACTATATTACATTGACAAATCAGGGAACTGTAGCATTTGCAATGTCACCGTTTTACATTTAGATTAAATTTACATTTAGCATTTAAAAGGGCAAAACAATGTATAAACATAAAACAAAAAATTGGGATCCGCCAAATTATAATACTGATAACCGAATGCGCAGTGGCCCAAAGACTAGCCAACTTCGTTGACCTCAAGAGCGTGGTCGAGCAGTGCATAAGCATGTTTAATCTCCACAACTGGACCTCTACTTCCTGTATGTCACACCAAGGACAGCACCCTCAACATTATACCATGCATGCATGATCAGTGAAGTTTCAAAGTTTACAACTTGGCTGTGTTAACTTCTTCAATATTGAATGTGACTGTTTAATTTAATAAGCAGTAAAATATGTGACGCCAGCCAGTGTAATAGAGTAAGGAGAACATTAAATGATTTGAACAGAGCCGGGAGGACGGGGAACCAGCGACTCAGTCATCCCTCTCGTTCTAGCGTTAAATCTCAATCAGCGTTAGAAAAGAAGCCTTCGCAACAATCATTCCACAAGCTCCATTTAATGTCCTAGCAAAAAATAAAAGAAAAAACAAATGAAAAGAAAAGAAAAATAGGAGAATGTGTTTTGAGAGTGATAATAGAAAGTGCATCTTTTTTGTCCACTGGAATCAACATAATAAAAACAGATCAAAGCAGTTTTAAGCCCAGACGGAGCTGAATTATTAATTTGTAGAAAGAGCGAATAAGTCGTAAGGAGGTTTTCAGAGCGTTTTGGTAGAGTAGTGTAGATCAAAGGCACATCACAGCTTGCATCTCACTAGGGGGATTGTTGCACACGCACATAAAACTCACACACACGCACACACACGCATACACATGCAGAGAAGCCTTCAAAATATATATCCGGTACGCATCCTCCTTTACACTCATGAAAATATCTTTCCAGGCAAAATAAAATGGGCTGCGTTTGTTAAACTTGCATTGAGTTTGTTGGATTATAATTTTTTTAAACCTTAATGTGTGTGTGTCTTGGTTTAAGCCCATACAAGGGACAACATAACATTTAAGATGCCCATTTTAGCTTTTATTGAGGTGCACAGGAGTCCCATGGCCAATCAGAAGAAGCCACGTCGGCCAATCACAGGACCGTATCCAAATCAGTAGGACGATTTATTTGTCTACGCCTTTTTTTTTTTCCTTTTAAATAGTATTTGTAAAGAATGTCCGATATATATACCCTTGCTTATAACTGGAGTCGGTCTATGAGTCAAAGAAAAAAATAAAGTAAAGAAAAGAAAAAGAAAAATGATCATTCATGAACCGGTCCCATCAGGAGGTGGTTTCCCTTATATAATCTGCCCTCCGTCTGTACGTATACACACATGAGTTTAATAACATACCAATCAGTGGTTATTTCACAACTGGGTGGGAGGGTCGGTGGCTTGGGGGGGGGGGGGGGGGGGGGAGGAAAGGGACAGCACAAAATGTTGACACTCTTTTACAGGTAAATAAAAGCCGACTTGTTTCGCCGACCGGGTTTCGTCGATCAGGGCATAGCAGAGTCCGCAGTGGGTCTGGCTCCCTCCCGTCAAGTTCACGTTAATCAACGGGTTTGAACTAGCGTCTCGATCCCTCCTCCTCCTCCTTTTCCTCTATGATGGCCACACCTCATCCCCCTCCCCACACATATTTCCCTAACCCCAACCCCCCCATCCCCATTTCTCATCATCAGTTACATAATTAATTTCTTACATACAAATATTGACAAATGAAACCGTGTGGCTTGTGCTTGGAAGCCTTTTCCAGTCCACGCCGTAACCATGGCGATAGTTGTGAGGAGGAGGAGGATGAAGAAGGGGGAAGGGGGGCCGGATGAAGGGGGGCTGGTTGGGATCTGGGTCCCTGTTGAACGCGGCCCCTCACCCGCAGAGGGTGGTCTTGCAAGAAGGTGGTGTCTGGGGTGGAGGTTGTTTTGGGGGTCCCAGGGGCCCCCAGACTCATAGCTGGCCCTCGGTGGGGGCGTGCAGGTCCTGGCTGCCCCCGGGGGTCTCTGCGTCCAGAGCGGTGGGGGTGGCAAGGGGCAGCTCCTTCAGCAGGAGGCTCCCGTCTGTCGTCGTCTGCTGCTGGTCCGGGGAGAAGTGGACCCCGTCGGGCTCCAGCCCCTCGGGGCAGGGCAGCTTCAGCAGCTCCTCCCGCAGCTGGGCCGTGTGCCTCTGGAGGGGCAGAGGGGACAGGGTGAGCACTCTTTGTAATTCTCCTGTCACCTGGCCTTCAGGTGTGGTGGTGATTATAACCACACACTTATTTGCTATCTAATGTTAATGCATGAGCTTATGCTAAACAAGTGGTTTGGCCTACTGTGTACACACACACACACACACACACACACACACACACACACACACGGTACCCCTCTGTTAATGAAAGAAAAACCCACAATGGTCACTGAAATAACTTGAAACTGACAAAAGTAATTATAAAATGTACTGAAAATTAACCAATTAACCAACCAATTAACCAATGAAAATCAGACATTGCTTTTAAATTGTGGTTCAACAGGATCATTTTTAAAAAAAAACTAATTAAACAGGCCTGGACAAAAATGATGGTACCCTTAACTTAATATTTTGTTGCACAACCATTTGAGGCAATCACTGCAATCAAACAATTTGTGTAACTGTCAATGAGACTTTTGCACCTGTCAACAGGTATTTTGGCCCACTCTTCATTAGCAAACTGCTCCATTTGTCTCAGGTTTGAAGGGTGTGCCTTCTCCAGATGGGCATGTTTTTCAGCTCCTTCCAGCAGATGTTTCAATAGGATTTAGTATCAGGGCTCATAGAAGGCCACTTCAGAACAGTCCAATGTCTTGCGCTTAGCCATTCTTGGGTGTTTTTAGCTGTGTGTTTTGGGTCATTATCTTGTTGGAGGACCCATGACCTGCGACTGAGACCAAGCTTTCTGACACTAGGCAGCACATTTCTCTCCAGAATGCCTTGATAGTCTTGAGATTTCATTGTACACTGCAAAGATTCAAGACACCCTGTGCCAGATGCAGCAAAGCAGCCCCAGAACTTAACTGAGCCTCCTCCATGTTTCACAGTAGGGGACAGTGTTCTTTCTTGGTATTGCTTCATTTTTGCGTCTGAGAACATAGAGCTGATGTGCCTTGCCAAAAAGCACCAGTTTTGTCTCATCTGTCCATAGGACATTCTCCCAGAAGCTGTGTGGCTTGTCAATATGCATTTTGGCAAATTCCAGTCTAGCTTTTTTATGATTTGCTTTCAACAGTGGTGTCCTCCTTGGTCATCTCCCATGAAGTCCACTTTGGCTCAAACAACGACGGATGGTGCGATCTGACACTGATGTACTTTGACCTTGGAGTTCACCTTTAATTTCTTTGGAGGTTGTTCTGGGCTCTTTGGTTACCATTCTTACTATCCGTCTCTTCATTTTGTCATAAATTTTCCTCCTGCGGCTACGTCCAGGGAGGTTGGCTACAGTCCCATGGACCTTAAACTTTTGATATGTGCAACTGTAGTCACAGGAACATCAAGCTGGTTGGAGATGGTCCTATAGCCTTTACCTTTTACATGCTTGTTATAATTTTCTTTCTAATCTCCTGAGACAACTCTCTCCTTCGCTTCCTGTGGTCCATGTTCAGTGTGGTACACACAATGTCACCAAACGTCACCAGGTGTTTTTTAAAATTATAACACAATTCAAAAGCAATGTCTGATTTTCATTGGTTAATTTTCAGTAATTTTTTATTTATTATTACTTTTGTTAGTTTCAAGTTATTTCAGTGACCATTGTGGGTTTTTCTTTCATTAACAGAGGGGTACCAACAATTTTGTCCACGTGTGTATGTACAGTATATATTACTCGGCTCTTCTCAATGCTGTGAAACGCTCAGTTCACTTGCATGGGGCTTCCCGACTTCCGGCAGTCAATTGTTTTTCAATAATTGACCGTCAAGGAAAGGGATTTTTTGCCTCTGATTCACGTCTTTGGCATCACTCCACAAGTATTCCCAGTAACTTATTAACCCTAGCGTATTCGGTTGCTAAGCAACGTCAACGTTTTTGGCAGACTATTTCTCTGCTGATCAACACTACGAATGGTAATTGTAAAAAGACACACCGTGTGTGAAGTTACTTTTTCAATTTGGCGAGCCTTGTAATAAGCGGGATAATGTCGACTATTAATGTCGTCATTATCGAAAATAAGCCCTTCTGTCTGGGCTTATTTTCCCGATAATGACCGGCATTCTTTACATTATCCCTTAGATAACAGGTGGCCATGCAACCATGTGAGATAATTTGCATATCTTTCTCAACTGATCTCTCGCTCTGGTTTCTGAGGTAAGAGGTTAACTGCACTGTTCAAAACCAGGACCTGGAGAAAGGGTGGGACTAGGTACGTAGCCATGTGTGCATGCGTACCTTCAGAGCGGCTGCGTGGTGGGACATGGTGCGGCCCACCCGCTTGTCACTGCTGTACTGCTGGATGTCGGTGATCCAGTCCTCACACTGGGACATCACCTCCCGCCGCTTCAGGTAGAAGTGCTTGTGGATCACCTGAGACGCACACACGGGGGAACAACACTTTGGTTACACACCGGCTCATGAAGGCATCACACATAAGGGCTGCAGTATACAATAACGGTGTGCTTTAAACCACACATGCACATTCTAAATCTAAAGTCAACTTCCCCATGTTGCACTGAAAGTCTTTCATTTCCGAAAACGGAAAATACACTGAATCTGTGGCTTTGTTTGTAGGAACAACAGGACCGTGTTAATGAAATATTGTAATGCTTAACTGGGATGGATTGCTGGGGAGATGTTGATTACATTTCATGAAGCCACGTCTCTGTGCCCTCTCTCCCTCTAGTTCCCTGGTCAGCACAGAGGTCGAACATGATTATTGATTGCGACCACAGTACATTATCCATGCGGAATGGATAATGTACTGTGGTCGCAATCCATTCTCATCTATGGGACTCCAGATATGCAGCTTGTATAACACTCCCTAAACATTGTCCCCTCATATGGACGCATCAACGTTTTGGAACCGGATCATGATCGATGATTTAAAATCAATCGGGAGCATAACGGCGAGAGTCGAGCATTGAGACGCCAAACAGCGGCCTTCTGACAAGCATCAGCCGGGATCCGTGGGCGTGTGATGTGTCGATCACCACACTCCACTGGCTGAATCAATGTGTTGTTGTGCTGCAAATGTACCGGGGAATATTCATGCCTCCAGCACAAAATCTTTCTATTAATTTCCACTTTTGGCCACCACTTATCAAATCACGCGCGCACACACACACACGCACGCACCCACACAAAATGATGTCAGTCAACTCGATCCTTCTCTAAACCTCATCCTCTTCCGCTCTCATCCACTTCCTAGCAACCGTCGCCAAGGAGGGGAAATCTGTATGCAGCGGTGTCTCTTTCCTGCTCTCCGTCCTGGATACTGCGAGCGGCATCGGAGGAGGAGAGGGAATTAGTTATTATGGCCTCAGCTCGCCATTTATGAGGATCAATCTGAACAGCAGCGGAGCGGTGAGGGGGAGAGGGAGGAGGGGGGAGAGGGAGGAGAGGGGGAGGGGGAGGAGAGAGAGGGGGAGGGGGGAAGAGAGGGAGGAGGAGAGGGGGAGGGGGAGAGAGGGGGAGAGGGGAGAGGGGGAGGGGGAAGAGAGGGGAGGAGGGGAGGAGAGGGGAAGGGGGAGGAGAGGGGAAATAGGAGGAGGAGGTGAGGGTGAGGGGAAGGGGGAGAAGGGAAAGGAGGAGGACGGGGAGGGGGAGATGTTGCTTTAATCTCTTTCTCTTCCTCACATTCTGTCCATCGCCCCAGTCCCTATCGCAGCATCGTCCCCCTTGCCTCTCACCAATTCTCTCCCTCTTACCATCCCCCCCTCTCCCATCTCACCCCTATGGGTCCTCTCTCTCTGCCTCCCTCTATCTACCCCCCCCTTTCTCCCAAGTTATTTGTAACGAGGCTCCACTCCCTGAGCTCATCGTCTTGGAAGTGCTTTCAAGGTCAAAGCGAGGGGGTGCATGTGTGTGTGTGTGTGTGTAGTAGTAGGCTGGGGGGGTGCAGTGAGTAGCTTAGCCCCCTGTTTGTAAACAGCGCAGGCGGGATCTCTGGAATCACTGCTGAGCAGTTTGCTGTTTAACGATCAGTGACCCAAAAGAGCTTGCCACTTTGAACGGGTTAATACCACACCACCAGTACTAACCCTCATACATATATAACATAGTAGTGCTCCCTAATCAAGTACGTGTAGTGAGTACTAAAGTAGTACACATGCAGTGCGTACAAAAGTAGTACACATGGAATTCCTACACGACATGAACAAGGTTTCTATACACTTCATGCACAAGGTTTTATACACTAAATGTACTATGTTAGGTGGGTCTCACAATAAAATGTACCCATCTTCTAACCACAAGCAATTTAATTAACAATTATGTGTAGTATTTTTTTGATAGTATCGTATTTAGGTAAAAGGTTGTATTGTGTGGAGTTTAGCATTGGTCACAACAAACGTTATTGATGGCCCATCCTCCCAAATTGAGGGTTTGGATGATCAGAGGAGGTGTTCAGATGCCCCACAATGCACTGTGGCGGGGGGGGGGGGCCAGGTGGATTAAGGCGTCTTGAAAAATGACCTTTTGTAGAAGGAAACGCCGCGCATAAATGCGTACAAACACAAACACCTCAGATCCCACACACGCCACACTTCCTATGGAATAATTTTGCTATGACATGTATACCAATACACCTGCAGACACACACACACAGGTAACACTCCCTCATGATGGAGCATCTGACCTTTGAGGAATCGCGGTGTGAGGACGGGGGACAGTGCATGTGTGGACGCGCTCTTCACACAGAAGGTCAAGGCTGGCCATGAATCACAGCGGCACCGCGGCTACACTAACAGCAAACGTATCGCTCTCATTTTTCCAGTGGCTGGGGAGATTAGTGCCCGTTAGTGACCCTGACCCCATCCCCGTGCCTCCGTCCCCCACTAGCCTCCGTCCAGACCATAAGCGGGACCGTGTGTCTTTGAAGGGTGCTATAGAGATAAACCAGCCCTGCCTAGGTCATTTTGTGGACTATAAAGTGCGCAGTGTTTGATATCCAGAGTTTAACGATACAGGGTTTAGGACCATGCCAGCAGCAGGGCTGGCCGGACAGGGGGTTGGTATGACGGTCCGGACTGGTGAACAGACGCACAGAGCTGCCTGCAGGACGGAGGACCTGACTGGAGAGGTGGTGGAATGGTAGACGGGAGAGAGGCGTGTGTTGTGCTGCGTGGGTTAAACAGCAAACAGGCTGTTTGATTCCCAAAAGTCACTCCTCTCCATCACTGGGACAGAGGGACTGTCACTCTCCCCCTCTCTGCTCATTGTTCTCCCTCTCAACGTCTTTCTTTCTTGCTCCCTTTCTTTCTCTCTCCGTCTACCGTTCTCCCTTTTCTCCCCCCTTTCTGTTTTATCTCTCTGCTCCCTCCCACTCCCTTCTTTCCTCCTTGATTCATTCTCTCTCTACCTCCCTCTTTTGTTTCCATCCCTCTGCCTCGGTATCTCCCTCACTTTCTCTCTCTCTCTATCCTTCTGTCTGGTGAAGGCGGAGCAATGATTCATTTCCTCCCCGGCGTTGTCATGGAAACCCCCACGATATTGTAGTGCACTCGCTTCCTGGGTTTCCCTACACCAATAACAATAGTAGTACAATTATTTGGAGACGAGGATCATCAGGGTAATTATCTGATCTGCGTGAGCGTTCAAACCACTTTCAGGTTGATATTTCTCACCTCACCTCTGAAATGTCTCTAACTCCCCTCTCTTACGCTGGGAGAGTACCCATCCACGTATGGAAGGCTTGTGTGTACGGCTGTATATAAACCCGATACCAGAGGCCGGCTAACACAAGCTTCTATACCGCCGCCACGCGTGAATTTTCCACTGCTTAGCCACAGGCTCACCTGGGGATAGGGAAGCCAGGGGCTCCCTTGACCCACGTTCACACAGGTTTCTGCCAGCTCAGGGCTCAAATGCCCTGGCCTCGATTCTCACTGCCTATTCCAGCACCGTGTTTGCAGGACATTTCTTTTCTTGTTGGTGCTAGCACCAGCTACTACGAGAATAACAGTGTGAACGCTTTCTTTATTAGCCCTAGGCTATCCATAGAAATGTCGCACCTAAGCTCTGCAGTGGTCTGAACCGACCGAGGCCAACCCGGATGCACACATCCGACCTGTCTAACCTTCAATGGTATCAAGCGCCCGGCTCACCTCCACAACCCCATCGCCTCCAATACCACCACCTCTCCCACCACTACACCCGCACCATCACCATCCCCCTCCTCCACCATTATATCCACAACCACCATCACCTCCACGGTTGCATTGATCAGGACTGATTGTGGGAGTGGAGGGGGGGGGGGGGAATCGGCTGTTTGCATTTTTACTCATACAGGCCGTTCACTCTTTATAACCGGCGGACGCAAAGATCACACCAACCGGCGTCACCACTGCCACGACACACACAGACGCATATACAGACATACGTATAGGTGCACATGCACAAAGGCACATAGACACCCACACACTAATCCACAACGACAAGCCCCGAGCATACATACACACAGATGCATGCATACAGGTGCACATGCACAAAGATAAAGACACCCGCACACTAATCTACAACGACAAGCCCCTAGTATATACACACAAACACACATGCATGTCTAATCTGCAGCGACAAGCCCCGAGCGCACACACACACAGCAGGTGTAAGAGTGCGACATGGCGCACAGCCACGTATACAAATGTGCCTCCAACACACATACAAAGACAGACACACACACACACGGCGTGCTGTCCCTAATTCCACATGACAACCTCCTGTTGCATTATTCAAGCTTTCACTCCATTCCACCTCCATCCTCCTCTAAAAATAGGACATGTTAACCATGGATTTTCTCTGTTCACACACACACACAGACACACACACACCGACACACACACACACCACACACACACTCCGACATACACACACACACACACACACTAAACCTAAGGCACAAATCAGCTTTAACAGACCAAGTGATGCTAAATGAGACATAGCGGTGCTAAACGGCCGGTGGTCACGTGAACACGGCGCTGAGTGCGGTTCAATGCAGTGTGCAGACGGTGATATAGCGGAACGCTGCGCTGCCCGAGACTCAGATGATACGAGACACAATAAAACAATTAACCTTTCGTCCGCGGCTGAAGCCTTTCCTGCGGGCAGCGATGACTCACTGAGGGCTGGTACGTATGGAGGCCCACGCGGCGCCTCACTCAACGCACCCTAATCCCATTAGGGGACTGAGGAGTGGACATCATATTTAATACGCGGGTAATAACCGGGCGGCCGGCCACGCGTGCTAGAGGACATTAGAGACTTATTTTTGAGACGGGTTGAGCTTCATGACGCACCTCCATCAGGCAGCCTGTGGCGTTCATCTCACTCATTTATTTGCTAATAAATCGGAGTCCTGCATTGGAAGATGGACCGTTGACGTCATTTTACCAACTCGGACCAACGGAGAATGCTGACCAGGGACGTCCATGGTCCAACATTTCGGAAAATGATCGACATTTTGCCTCAACATAAGGCATAACTCTCATCTCAAAGAAACTTGCGAGTGGTGATTGTTCTTTTTTGAGTATGGAAATGGTATACTGGAGACGGAGGGAATCGAACCAACAACCCAAACAGTCCCCACTACTACTGAGGAGCCCAGGTTTTTCCTCCTCCCTCTCCCTCCTGTCTCAATCTCTCCGTCTCCTACTCCCTTAACCCTTTAGTCGATATCTCCCTTAACCCTTTTGTTTCTCTCTCTGAATCAGGAATATCTGTTCGTCTGAACTGTGAAAGCAAGGATTTCTCTCTGAAAGAGAATCAGTGTGCGGGAGAGAGAGAGACGAGAAGAGAGTGAGATAAAGAAGATAGAGAAGAAAGCGAGATTGAAAGAGAGAGTGAGTGAGTGACAGAGTGTGACAGATAAAGGGAGGATGGGAGATAAAGAGATAGGGATAGATAGTTTGGCTAGCGTAAAGACCAGGGGACAACTTGGGGTCTTCATTTAGTTCCTTGTTGTTGATGGACGGTGATGTCGTCTGTGAGTTCCACTGTTTTAACCGCTTTGTTCGAGCGCCTTGTTTACACTCACACATCGTGACTGAATATAGCTTCCTGCAGGCTATGTGGAGGAGAGGATAAATTAATAAACAGTGGAGACCCAGGCAGTTCACCGTCTGCTCCCTCTCCTCCATTCATACCACCACATTTGTAATATTGTTTCTGTTATGACATTATTCCTTCACATCACCTCAGAATCTTTCTCCCAACCTCCTCCTTCGACCTCGCAATCTCTCAATACCGACCCATCCCCTCCCTTCATTGCTCCCCTCTCTCTCGCCCAGACCACACCTCACTCCAACACCACCCCCCTCCCCCCTTTCTCCTCCAACACCGCCTTCCCTCTTCACAGCCTCCATATCTCTACGGCACCATCTCCTTCTCTGCTCTCCCTCCCGCCGACAGCGAGGAGGTTGGAGGCAGCCGTCAAAAGGAGGGCTGCTTGTGGGCGGCGCCTACCTCTCTGAAGCAGGAGGACAGGTTCCTCAGCTGCTCCAGCATGGCCCACTTGACGCTGGCCTGGCGGATGTTGCCGTCGTACTCGCGGGAGCTCTGCGTTCCGCTGGGCGTGCCCCGCGAACGCTCGTAGCCCGGCTCGTTGAAGTAGGGCTCCGACACCAGGATCAGAGACTGGACCGAGACCAGCACCTGGAGGGAGAGGAGATCATTAGAACCAACGCACGCCAGGCCAGGCGAATGTAGAGCTTGCTCGACAAAGTAAAGATATGTCGAAGACAAGGTTTATTATGGAGACCGGCAGGCGATCGATAAACAATCAAAACCTTTCCCCTCTAGCTACGCCCCGAGATCTGGGACGTCAACCTTCTCGATGTTTCTCAGCACTGATCCCCACTTCGGTGAAATAACACTCCTTGTTTATCATTGGATTTGTATTCCCGCCCTCCTCCCACTCCCTAGAGCACGGCCTCTGTCTCTCTCTCTCTTATTATTATTCTCCATTATCTGCTAACTAGAGCGATAATCGATGGAGCTTTTTCTGTCTTGGCACTGCGACCCGCCTTGATCGACTGTGTGTGTGTGTGTGTGTGTGTGTGTGTGTGTGTGTGTGTGTGTGTGTGTGTGTGTGTGTGTGTGTGTGTGTGTGTGTGTGTGTGTGTGTGTGTGTGTGTGTGTGTGTGTGTGTGTGTGTACATATCAGAAGGGATGGGAGGGGGGAGATCGAGTCGATGGACACTGAGGATGAGTGGAGCTGACTGGTAATGATGATGAAGGGGAGTAGGCCCACTTCAACATGGGAGTCTGCGTGTGTGACAGTGCGACAGCTTAATACAGTGGTTGGGACAAATGGGAGAGCCAGGGTGTCAGTGAGCCGGTCGGGGGGGAAAGAGAGGGAGCCAGAGAGAATGAGAGAGAGACCGAGGGACAAATCAATAAAGACAGAGAGCAGGAGAGAAGGGAGAGCAATTGAGAGAAAGAGATACTCAGAGAAGCAGAGAAGGAAGAGAGACGGAGGGGAGAGACAAAGAAAGAGATGGGTGAAAGAAATGAAGAATGAAAGAGTGCATCATCTGTGTCATCACAAGCTATAGCATCTGTAGTAATGCACTAAAGAGTCAACTAAGGGCCCCTGGCATATGGCACCCACCGTTACATGAACATACCCAACATAACGACATATAGCAACTGAATTTGGCCTAATCAGTTTTTGTTTAACATATGTAGACCATACCCAAGGCTTAATTTCCCTACTTAAGCCTGTATTTTATGGTCTATTACCACACACTGTATTTATTCTCGGTAGAGCGAGCAACAGACCGGGAGTGAGAGACCCCTTAAGCTACAGACATTAGCAAATACCATCACCCAGACGCAGGTTTATACCACCTGTAAGCTAAAGCTCCTCAGCAGGGCTGTGTGGGGATATGTGTTCAACAGATGCACCAAAAGAGCCAGGATGAAGCTTAACCACTGATATAAGACTCCTAACTACAAACTAATAAAGTACACAATACTAATACAAACACACAGTACACACAGAAGTGGCAGAGGCCTCTGGGCATACGTGTGCTGATGTGTGTTTGAAACAGTCCAGTAATCCTCAATCTGTTATTTTTATCTGAATATTTCCCAGGGATTCCTCATAAGCGAGGACAGCACACCCTAAGGCGGAGCAGAGTCTGTGTTTGGTTTTAATTAACATCACATGTACATCTATCAACGCGCTGCCGGCCCAATTAAGAGCTCGGCATATTCAGGGCCGTTGTCAAGACGACCAATCCTCCCCTCTATCCTTGGGGTGGTGCAGGGATGGACCAATCAGAGCTCTGCAGCGCCTGCGTCTCACCTGCAGGAAGCTGGAGGTCTGCGGGTTCCACTTCTCCTCAGGCCGGCCGTGCCAGGTGTTCAGGATGCTTAGACACACCTGGAGAGGACACACTTCAGTCACACGTCCCCAACCACAGCAGAAATACACCACACCATATACATATTCCTTTGAACTAATATAACCATTTTACCATGTAGCACGTGTTATTATTGTAGTGGTCCAAGTATATAAAATGGAGGATCTGAGGCGTACTTCTATTTTTGTAGGCATAAACGCAAAATCTATCTACCAGAGGCCCCCGGAACCTTCTCACCAAGGGTAGAGACAGACATCCCGGGTAAGAATCACTGTTTCAATCCATTTGTACCGCTGCTTCTAAACATCTATTTTTGGCCTGTAGTCAGCTGACAGAGTGAGAGCTAAAGCCACCTTTGGGATGATGATTTCAAATCAGAGTCAGCTGAAGCAATGCTTTTCATTGGTACAAAGAACATTAAGAACAAATATAACGCAAAATCCATTCGATTATTTCTTTAACGTCATGTACGCGGTTCTCGTCTTGAGATTACGACGACCCTCCCAGCGTGGGCTCTCTGACCCACCTTGCCGTCGTTGTAGAGGTTGGGGTTGAAGCGGACGCTGTGCCCCCCGGTGGTCTCCAGGTTAACCAGGGGGGGGGAGTTGGGGTAGTCCTGGGGGAAGTACACGTCGAACTCGAAGCAGCCGTTGGCGTAGGGTGTGTCTGCCGGCCCCGTGATCAGGACCTGAATGGAGGAGAGGGGAAGGTTAAATTCAGCCCTGGACACTCAGTGGACCACATTTTAGAGCTCAGCTCTTAACATGCACTTGACTGTTGTCTCAAATGTCTTAATGCACTGTAGCCTTGGACCAAGCCGAAGAACTGAATGCATCTTGATTTTCTGCATACAAAGTTCTTAACGTGAAAAACAATGCAACAGGAACCGAAATTAAATGAGTTTAAAAGAACAACGAAAATCTGAATCACAGAGACATTTGAGGAGGGAGATTCATTCACACAAGAAAAGATAACTGAACAGGTGGTGGGGGTGTTGATAAATGACTCATTTCATTCTGTAGGAACAACAGAACAGATGAAGTACATTTACACAGCGGTTCCCTTGCGCTACAACACTGGAACCCAACCGGAGAAAAAAATGACTCTTTTTATCTGTAAACCTCCAATTTATTTACTCCCATGCTAATAAGATTAGCTCATTAATCACACCGAGAAACAATGGAAACATTAAGAACCGTTACAAACCCGATGTACCGGTCTACAGCAGTTAGGAACAACTTTAAATACCGTAAAAGAAACCATGCTTTTTTTTTGGATTAATAATAACATTTTTGGTGGTTAATTTTTATCTATTGATTAAAAACGTACTCATCCCATGGTATTAACTATTAATGTAGAGATATAAAAAAGTAAAACGCTTTTAAACTGATTATTTTAGAGGGAAAAAAATGTTTTCCCCAACTGCCATCATAAATGCTGAACAAAATAGTCCATTGTCAACGAACAAATGGTTTCCCCTCATTAAAGGACCATTTTATGACCATTATACTACAATAAGTCAAAAATAATCTATTCAATCTTATAGAAATCCCTGTGCTGCCGTCATCGCTGTGCAGTTGGGTATGACATTTACCTGAATGATGATGATAAGACTATTTAAAATTCACATTCAGCCCTTATTTCACCCTTGGAAATAAATACACAAACAAAAACGGCACCCATGTTGGATATAGACTGCAAATAATTGCAAGCAGCTATTCGAGGTGGAATGTTCACTCCCAGAGGAGAGCAGAGGACAGGAAGAGGGGAAAGGACATCCCGATGAAGCATGCTGAGCCCAGAGTAGTGACCAGCGGACTGTGTCGAAAGGCGCACACCAAGCGCTCGCACCCAGCACTAGAAAAACATCTTCAGGGGGGGGCGATGGTGATGACGTTGATGATGATGATGATGATGACGGTCACTCATGTGTGCAGCTTGTTTTGACGGGGGACATTTCGAGCCTTGAAACTGAGTGCACATCCCGATGAGCGCGCGCGCGGGGGGGGGTTCATCGTCAGAAGGAGCCAGATCGTCTCATCATCGTCTCACAGCCAGATGAGCAGGGGCTGGTGAGTGTTGCGACAGGGAGCCAGGGAAGGCGCTGGGTAAATACTGTGAGCACTGTATTCTCTCGGTCACTACTCCCACCAGTAGGCCAGTCCTCTTACTAGCCATGCTGCCGTTTGTTTAGACGCCACGCGGTTAGGTTTCTCCAGCACAGAACATGAGCATTTTGACATTTAGCTAGGCCATCCATCAAGTGGCTGGTTGAGGACATTTAGTTAAATGTCAGCGGAGTAAATGAGTAAAGGCCCTCATCAGGAAGAGTCTTCGGGGAATAGAGACCCAACTCAGAAGAACGAAGAACCGGCACAAGGGGAAATGTTGCCCACTGCTCTCTAGTCACCATTTTTTCCCCCCCATCGCCTTTCAGTGGCAGCATATTATGTATGATAAAGTATATGTTGTGTTCCAACAATACAACATTTTGAATGTGGTCCCACCCTATCATGACTTTGTTAAGAGATTATATTAAATGATAATTCTACGGAAATGGTTCCAGGTTATGGCCAATTAATTGATCGGTCAGGGTTAATTAATTCATAATTCATTATTTAATGACCAATGTGTGATGGATAATCTGGAGAGCTGCTGGTCGGTACTGTATGAGCTAGGAGCGGCACCTTCATTATCCATTTGTCAAACGAGGGGACACCAGCCCCCACAGGAACATGGGAGGAACACGAGGAGAACATAAGGACGAGAACGTGACGAAAAGAGAGGATAAAACTACGAGGAGGACAGAAGAGAACATAGAGGAACACATGCAGGAGAACCTCCAGAGAGCATAAGCAGGACAACAGATGAGGAACAGAAAGGAGAACAAGGGCAGGACATGAGGGAGCAGAATCAGGAGGAGAACCTAAGGAGAACGTAGAGAGGAGAACCAGAGGAGGAGCACGCACCTTCATGATGTCGAGGCGCTCCTCGTCACAGCGGACGAACACACTGGAGGAGGACGAGAGGGGCAGGGAGGTGGAGAGTGTGACCGCCTCCTGGGCCAGCCGCCGGGCGCGGGCCGCACTGTTGGCGTCGCTGGCGTTCTTCACCTGAGACATGTAGTGGTAGCTCACCTTGAACACCAGGTTACCGTCGTCGTCCTCCGACACCATCTCAAAGGTGTCTGGACGAGGTGGGCAGAGAGAGAGAGAGAGAGAGGTGGTGAATATAAGTCACCATTGCTCTTGAGAAGCCTGTGACCGTTAAGGCTGGGACAACGCGTCGACGTAATCGATGACGATGACGCATAAATTACGTCGCCGCGAAAAATGCCCGTCGATTCTAAAAACCCAAAACAAAGATGGCGGGCGCCGGAGCGTAGTAGCAACGCGAGTGGCTCCTCAGACTTTCATAAGTGTAAGGCCGGCGCCACGCACTCGTCCCTCTAAAGCATGGGAATTCTTTGATGTAAAAGGAAACGATTCCGTGATATGTCGACATGTTCAATTCTGTTGGTTCAGGAAGGACGGAAGGCCTTTGTGTTTTCAAGGCCGCAAGGCTTCAAGGTTTTATTGAATGCTACCTCTGACTTCTAAAAATGCATTACTTTGCACTTTTATTTTGGAATTTTAAGGCAATAAACATGTATTGCAATGTTAAGGAATTCATGTTTTTTTCTTTCAGATATGTAAATCAACATGTATAAATTGCTATTAGTCAATTAATGGAGAGATGACCGATAATCGAAATGAAAAAATGAATCGTTAGATTAATCAATGCATCGAAAAAAAAATTGCTAGATTAATCGTTTAAAAAATAATCGTTTATCC
Organism: Melanogrammus aeglefinus; assembly: GCA_900291075.1. Lineage (NCBI taxonomy): Eukaryota > Metazoa > Chordata > Actinopteri > Gadiformes > Gadidae > Melanogrammus > Melanogrammus aeglefinus. The sequence goes on along the minus strand of OLKM01000627.1, from coordinate 22,782 downwards.
CAGGCCTAGTGACCGTGCCCATACACTCATTAATATTAATTTTATATTGAGTCATTTAGCACATGCTTTCATCCATAGCCACTATCATCAAGGATGCCTACAGGTAAAACTGTGGCGATTGGGATTATTCAAACCCAGACACCCGAAACAAAAGTCTAGCATGCCCCTCAAACCATTGAAGTTTACTGACACTTGCATTTGATGTTTAGGATAATAATAACCTGACGCAATATCACAGACAACATCATCTGATTACTCATCTTATTTGTTATTTTTAATCACTGCAATTCAAATCTGTGTAAATTAATAAAGCAGTCGTAATTTATCGACGTTTAAGATTGAGAACAGACGCCCTGGTACATGGATGCAATCCAGCCCGCTATCTTTTTAAAATAAAGTCGAACACCCAGTGGTTTGTCATGCCTCATCTCTCTCTTTCCCTCTCATGTTATTCTGTCAAGACTGGGGGGAGAAGACCTGTTTACTCTGATGTCACTCATCGTTACATCACACGTCATCCTGATCACAGATACAAGCATGATAGAGCAACGCATTGGAATCAAACCAGACATCCCTGGAGAGTGAGGGGAGAGGAGGAAAACGGAGGAAGGATAACGAGAAGGAGGAAGAAAAGGAGAGGGAGAGAGGAGAAACAGAGAGGATAAGATGGTAGGAAAGCGAAGAGGAAGTTCGAATAAGAGCAAGAGAGAGAGCAAGAGAGAGAGCGAGAAAGAGCAAGAGAGAGGAGAAGAGCGAGAGAGAGAGAGAGCAAGAGAGAGAGAGAGCAAGAGAGAGAGAAGAGAGCGAGAGAGAGAGCAAGAGAGAGAGAGAGAGAGAGAGAGCGAGAGCAAGAGCAGAGAGAGAGAGAGAGAGCGAGCGAGAGCAAGAGCGCAAGAGAGAGAGCGAGAGAGAGAGAGCGAGAGAGAGAGAGGAAGAGAGAGCAGAGAGAGAGCGAGCGAGAGCAAGAGAGAGCGAGCGAGCGAGAGCAAGAGAGAGAGAGCGCGAGAGAGAGCGAGAGAGAGAGCGAGCGAGAGCAAGAGAGAGAGCAGAGAGAGAGAGAGCGAGAGAGCAAGAGAGAGAGCAAGAGAGAGAGCAAGATAGAGATAGCAAGAGAGAGATAGCAAGAGAGAGAGCGAGAGAGAGCGTGCAAGAGCTTGTGTCTTGCTCCAGGGATGCACACATGGGAGAACAGGCAATCGACGCTGTTCTCTACAGCGGGAGCCTCTCGGTCTACTCAACGTCCATATTTATATTGAATTGCATTCAATGTCACACATACTGTGCCGAAAACAGCGACACCTGACCCACACTTACCAAACTGGAGTTTCTTCATGGCTGCTACGTATTTGTCCTCAAGGGATCGCAGGACAGACAGCGGCTTGGGACGGCTGGACGTCCTTCTGGACGACTCGGCCATCTTCCTCTCTGGAGGGGGAGAGAGGGGAGGGAAGGGTTAAGAGAGAGAGAGAGGCATGGTTCGAATTTAACTCTGCCTCATTAGCCAAAGTCATATGCCAGCTAAAGAAGAACGTGATGGTTTCATGTTTAAACGTGGTAGATGAATGGCCAGTTGAAGATTCCACGCACGTAGGTCAAAATACTAAACTCTTCTAGCGAGAGCCAGCGAGGGAGCGGACGAGAGATTTACAACAGAGAAGAAGAAACTGAAAGAATTACAAAGCAGGAGTTACGATTGCGAGCAGGAGAGAAATACTGACAAATTGTGAAATAGTGAGAGAAAAGTAGGAGAATACTGCACCATGAGCCAATAATATCTTTTTATATTTCTGTATTGAACAGGTATAATGGCAGACAGTGAGCCTATGCAGAATTAACATTGCATCATACAATGGAACTAAAAGCACTTCCCATTTAAAACATTACGTCACACAAACATATTAATAGAAGATTCGAAAAAGAGCTCTGTGTTTGGTACTCTGTGTCACTAAAAGTAGGCTAACAATACTCCAAACAAACTTCAAATTCATCTCAGGATAGAGAATGTCACGAAAGACAACAGAAGTCCAATCCCAATATATTTGTTTGTGCTGCTATTCTTTCATGCAGAACGACGCTGATCAGTTCATTTTAATGGTTAACATATATATATATTTAAGTAGCATAACTATAAGAATAAATATGAGCTTTTTATCTCAGTAGGTTACTTCCCCATTTTCCCCAGTGCTGAATATATATATAACCTCCTACATACCCATACAATCCCATCCCAGCCCGCTTCACAGACACATTTAAGCTGCCATGGTTAGGAGAGATAAAGTAAAATGTTGGCCTATTCCGGGTGGTAATAAACGGAGGGAGGGAGACGGGAGAATAGATGGCTAGACAGAACAGTTCACACACGGACATAATTAACAGACCACTTACATATAGATGGTTTATGGTGCTCACAGGCCCTCCTCTCCCAGCACCAGAGAGAGAGCGAGAGCGCAAGAGAGAGCGAGAGATATGCACTGAGCATGAAATTACCAGAGTTTCTCCCTGGGCCCACGGTAGGAGAGAGGGAGGGTGAGAGGGAGAAAAAGAGAGAAAAGTCTGCAACTGTCGATATTTCGTTATGGTTGTCGTGTTGTTGGCCCTGGGATATCGAGGCTTTGCCAGACTAAATGTTTCCTCTCCTCTCCTCTCTCTCTCTTTCTCTCTCTCCATCTCTCCATTCCAATAGCAGTAATTAACCAATTACACGTCCACACATCTCCACCTCCAAACGGCAGACTGAAGTGCAGGTAAGTAATTTATCAAGTAAATTAATACCCAAGTCTTTGCCGTGTACCCACTTCGGAAATGTAAAACTTTAAACAGTAGGTATTGTTTTTCAGATTATCATGAAATTAATACTTCCTTTATTAATACTTCCTTTGACTTTTTTTGATATGCTGGTTAAAAGAGTATGGATAACGAAGGAAGGGAATTTACCATTATTTTAGACATTTTACAGACTGAATGAGGAATTGATTAATTCAAGAATGAACCGCAACCTGGCTCTGAACCCTGTAAAGCAATCATAATGCCGTGCTGTATTCAGAGGGTGGTGCAGGTCTCGAAGAGGCCAGAGGCATAATGAGGTTGAAATAACGACCGTCCATCATGGAGCTGGGTTCTTCTGGCTATACTTGGACAACAAGTCAGACTTTCCTATCGCGGACCTTGTGTGCACGGAACACAGGACACGTACAATACACAAGTTCGACAGAGACAGAGAGAGAGATAGTGACGTAGAAAGAGAAGCAGAGAGAGAGAGAGCAAGAGAGAGCAAGAGTATGAGTGAGTCTGTGAGAGCATGCATATGGGAGTATGCATGCAAGTACGAAGCGTGCGAGTGCGTGCTGACCCTGGTTGGCCTGTCTCAGGCTGGTGGTGGCAGAGTAGACGATATCTGCCGTCCTCTGGATGTCTGGCACCAGGAGGGACAAGCCCTCAGGCTCCGGGTCCGAGCTGTCCGACTTGGGCAAGACTTTACTCTTGTCTTTCTTTGACCTGGGAGAGGCAGAAAGGGGTACAATAAAGTGCCACATTAAGTATACAGTTGGTTGTTGAGTATTCACGAGACAAAACAGTAAATATGACTTTCTGTTTGCACGGACTAAACTACATTTCAGTACCTTTTCATGGGGACATTTTGACAAGGTTACAAGAGACAAACAAGTGTCTTCTGTCTCTGTATTGATGGATGCATAATGCATCACAGTACAACCACAGATAAAGCCTGGCTCAGTGGGTAAGAGAAGACTGTGGTTTTGTGCTGAGGAGACCGACTAGCTTTAACAGAAACATGAAGCAGAGGCTGCAACATCCTCCAGCGGCCTTGGCGCAGAGGAATAACTGAAGCAGCTTTTATTCTCAACAAATATCTTCCATGCACACTCCCAACACAAATCATTGCTTCTTCCGAACACTGGATTTGACCTTGGCGAGACCCCAATTTCCGGATGTTTCTTGGCAAGAAACTTTGGAAGTGGGCGAGTCTGAAGAAAAGCTTGTGGTCCTTTGAAGGGAACATGGGTTCAAAGAGGGACACATCAAGGTCAGGATAGGTCACCCAAGTAGCAAAGTCATTTTGAAATGTTGCCAAGCATTCAACATTAGCCCTGAAGGACGCTAATTATTTCTTGCATAAGATCTTTAATTGAATCTACTCTTGAGCCAAAAGCTCAGTCACATGACTCGCAGTCAATTGGAAATGAAAGATTTAGAGTAAATTAGTCTTGACACAAAACCTAGACTTATATTGTTGCAAGGATGTAGATGTGAAACACGGATACCAAAGACAAACACACACTCTGAAAATAAATTGTGATATTTGCAAAAGTTTCGCTCGCTTTCAAACTGGAACAGATGCACAATAAGCCCATAAAACATTTATTTTCTGCATAAACACATAAATTGTCCAATGCATCTGTTCTGAAGCAGACTATAGCTGGAAGGGGAGATAGAGCTGGAAGGCGATAAGAGCAGGAAGATAGCACTCCTGCGAGCTAGCTCTCACTCCAGGGAGTGGAATGGAGCTATCCCAGATCCACCAGAAGACAGCAGCTCTGGCTCTGACCCGGCGACCATGCATTGTGTCGCCATGCACCGCCATGCGATCCCAGAATGCAGTTGCCCAGGAACACCCGTCCGCTCGCATGTTTCCATGCATCCTCAAAATGTCAACCAGATGAGCCCTGGGAGCTTAAATGGATAATGGCGTCCTTAAAGTGCGGTTGTAGTGCTGGCGTGGCGTACATACATGCCTTTACAACAAGCCTCCACAACATGGGTCTCGGGGTTTAAATATTGACTGCCCTGCATGCTCAGAGTCCATGCAATATTGATAAGCGTTCCTGTTTTAACAGGCTGGGGAAGAGCGTAACGAAGGAGGGGAATTGCAGGACAGGAAAACCTGCTGTATTCTACTGTGTCTCTTCTCTACTGCACTATATCTCGGCTGTATTTCCTACTCTATTGTAATCTCCTTTAATCAAGACGTTTACACACCTTGAGTATGAAACACGTTGAGAGATCTTTAGCTAATATCCTACAGGCTTTAGAAACTTGTAGCCACAGCCTAATCTATGAAAAAGAATGGAATAAAACGCATGCTGGTAATCATACACCAAGGGGGAAATAATCAGCTTCTTAGAAGGCCAATTAGGCTAAAGAAATGATGGCGTGTGATTGGCTAATTAGCTCTTTCTATTAAATCTATAACCAAATAAAATATTTATCAATGAGAGAGAACAACAAAATGTATTCTTAACTTAAAACACCCAGAGACACCCAGAGACATTCCCCTGAACATATCTATGTCTTTTTATCTCTCTATATCATTTTATTTTTGTTGATTGAATGATTGACCGTTCCTTGACATCTGTGGGAACCAAAATGTCCATCTAAAATAAAAGCCGCACATCTAAACCAATCCATTTCACCTCTCGTCTTGAATGATTCTGCAACCCTGCACCACGGCCCCAACCGCTTGAGAAACCTTTTCAGTCTAGTGAGGGTGGTGTTCTCCAACTTACCGGAGGCGGTTGGTGTACGTGTCCACGCAGGTCTTCATCTTGGCCAGCAACATGCCTACGGAGGTCTGGCCCTCAGAGCCCTGATCGTCCATGTCGTCATCCGGCTCTTCCTGCCCCGGGCCTCCAGGTAGGGGCAGGAGCAGGGGCACCAGGGCTGTGCAGGTGGAGATGGCCCTCAGGAGCTCCAGGAGGGCCCGGTACAGGGGTACGTGGCGGGCCATGTCCAGCACTGGAGAGACAGATGGGAGTAACCGGCTGTTAGGGTCAGGTGAAAACATTCAGAAAAAATGACAGATCAGTGGAAAAAAGTATAGATCGTTCAGTAAATATAGAATTACGGCTTATTTAAAAAATAGTTTGGCTTTGTGCATGCCATCATGTGTTTCCCATTGAAGTGCTTTCCTTTGATGTTTTTTGTTAATTTGTGTCTGCTAAATAAACACAAAGGGCAGCCTAAGCATCAGTGCTGCTGATGTTTTCTTTCAACCGCTCCCACTGGCCATGTTCTAATTGCAGTAATAATTGTGTGGAGGAGTTGACACTCTTCGTTCTACACTGCATGCGTATTCATAGATTTCTAACCGTTTGCATATGCATATACCTCCAGTTTGTTTGCTTGCATGAGAAGTCCAGAAAGTGTGATCATTCTACAGAAGGAAAGAAATAGGAGTCGAAAGCTGCTATGGGAGCTAGAAGTTGATCAGCCATAATGAGAGATGGAGAAAGACGAAGAGAGTGTGTGTGTGTGTGTGTGTGTGTGTGTGTGTGTGTGTGTGTGTGTGTGTGTGTGTGGTGTGTGTGTGTGTGTGTGTGTGTGTGTGTGTGTGTGTGTGTGTGTGTGTGTGTGTGTGACAACTGTAGATTGCTTGGAGATTGCGGCCAGAGAGGAGGAGCGTGAAGAGCGCTGTAGCCATGGATGGATGGTACCCAGCACTAGCAGGCTGTGCTGAGGAGTATATTATAGATTATTATATTCCCAGGGACAGAGCAGGTGACAAACAGCGCAGCCGGCTAAGGACCGGCGCTGAGGTGCTCAGCAGTGGATCCTTAACTCAATTTGGATGAGCCTCCGGAAGAAACTGAGCACTAAAGTTACGATATTGTATCCGTGTTCCACTCGTCCCCTGACGCCAGACGTTATTGGTCCATGTTTCCATGCCAATACACGTAAAGACTAGAGGAGGTCGTCTGGAGGGCACGGGAGAACTCATTCAGTGAGGCGCAATGGCGGACGTTAATAAACTGAAAACAAAAGCATCCAAACTATCCTCACAAAGTGGAACAGAAGAGGTAGTATGGGTGAAGGGAGTTTGAGAAAGAAACATAGCTACTTTAAAAAGGCTTTTAGTAATGAGTTCTTTGTATTAGAGCTGGGCAATAAGTCAATGATACGTCAACTTATTGTGATACCCAGTTTTATAGTATAATTCAATTAACGATGAAAAAATATGCCCTTAAAATGATCCCTTAATAGGTTTGAAAAGTCAGCGATAAAGGTCATCTAGTTTCAATCAGTAATGTAAAGACCTTCAGCCTGTTTACAAGGGTGCTTCTATTTCTTATAAGCATATCTTGATAATTATCGATATTGTGTAAAAATCCCATGATTTTCGTAATAAATTTTTCATCAAAAAATTGGCACATATTAAAATAGGTAAAATGTAGTCAAACAAACTTGTGAAATCCATATTTATAATGTGTGACAGTTCCTATCCGTACGAATATGTATAACATCTTGTGTTCTCTGCGGCTGTTGACCTTATGTTAATGAACTACCGGTAATGTTCTGATTAGCTTCATATTAGCATTAGCAATAAATCTGAAGGGTATATCACCTTGAGGGGTCGGCCGATTCAACGGCAGCCCGTGGTGTTGTCTTGTATAACCACCAGAGGTTTCATTGGGGTCACCAGCAGATAATTCCACTGCTCCATTAGGTTGTTCACACAGTGAGGAACATCAACAACCAAGGTCAAGACAAAACCTACATTTCGTAAAAGAATTTGTACCTAAACAGAGGTGTATTAAGACACCAGACATATCAAACCCATATATTGTTCTCAAAAGGCCCAGATAGCCCCGTGATCCTGCTGATCATGCGGTGTGATCAAAATGAAAGCAGAATCATCCCATCTCCGAGTGGATGCGAGAGCGGTCAAGGAGCTGGTTTGCTGGGCTGCAGGGGCTCAGAACGGTGGGTCCCTCCTTCCGCGGCTCCTACACTGTTTTACATTTATATTGAAATCCCCCGCCTCTAAGCCCCTCCCTAGCGCTAGCCGGCATCGCCACAAACACGACCCGCCGTGGTCGTGAATCTCTGATGGCCTCTCTCGTTCTGGGTGTGTTTGGGAGGAGCCGGGTGTAAAACCCTACATCCCGCTCTGTGTTTCACACACCTCGGTAATTGCCTTGAGGGCCGTCTAAATGCCATGATTCATGTGTGTGTGGCACGTGTGTGTGTGTGCGTGCGTGTATGTGTTTTGAGTGCGAGACATTGTGTGCGTGTTTGTGTTTTGGAGAGTGTGTCTGGGTGTGCTTTAGAGAGATTGTGTCTGAGTGTTGGTATGTAAGAGAGCGTGTGAGAGAGAATGTGCGTCTCGATGTGGCCGTGTCCGGCTACTTGCATGATTGCTTACGTCCTTATGTGCCTCTTTGTGTATGGTCGTTGAGTTCATGTGTGGACTTGCCTTCGTGCATAAGGGACTGTTTTTGTGGGTGTGTGCTCGCTGCTAAATATTCCCTTTGTTTTCCCCTCAATGTCAGCACGCCCCACTTCAGATTCTCTTAGAACAATCCCACCACCACCACTACTACCCCCCCTCCCTACCCCAGAAGTAATTATCTTACTTGTTGCATTCCACTGCTGAGTCGCGGGGGGATGGCAGGACAATCCATCCTCCAATACAATACGCTTCCCCCCCCCCCATATTTTTGTACAAATTGATAACAAGGTTAGGTGGAGAGAAGAGGAATGGACGGAGATGGCCAGAATCCTCTAATAAACTCAACCTTCATCCACCTCTGAGCTAATGGTGGGAGGAACATTTATTTTTGCCCTGCCCTGACGTCTTGTTCCTCAGACCAGTGGAGGGGACGGCGCGACGTCGAGAATAGTAAGAAGCAGTACAAACAGTGAAGAGATGTCTGAGGCGTTGGGCCAACAGGTTGAGAGGAGAGTCGTGTCTCTGCTGTTGCATGAGAGGAGCTCCCTGTATTAAAGCGCAGGTCACCACCTGGTGGGAGATGGTGACACTCGTTGCTATTTAAGGCTCAGGACCAGGTTTCTGAGGATATTTCACATTCTAAACCTAGATTATGTTAATCTGGTTATGTTAATTCTAATTGAATAATTTCCAGACTCATTTCTGATCCAAATATCTATTCATAATATCAGACCCAAGTGTCTCGAGGTAAAAACTATTTGTTACAGACCACATTGGCCCATATTTAATATTATGGTACATTTGCTGGAAAATGGGAAAATGTCTGCATTTATGTTTTGATCCACACCGTGGAGTTTGGCAAAGAGGTGACCATACCAAGACGAAATGCAATTAACTTCTATTTAAAACGTGATTAAATCTCAACGGTAGTAGGTTGTTTTAATAGCGTCCTGTATAACTACACCGTACTATATTTAAATGATCCTTGGTAATGACAAAAAGCATAGGCCTAATCAGACAGAGCCGATGCAGAATGTCGATAAGGCTGACAAGCAGTACTCATTCCAACTGTTAGGGCTAAACGCCACCAGCCAATTAGGACGAGGAGACGTTCCACTGTTACCATGCAGACTGAGCGACTGGCCGGAGGTCGAGACGTTTATAAGGGAAGGGGGTTGTTTGAACCTTCCATCTGTGATCTATAACCACTACGAGTTTGTCCTCTCGTTTGCTCCAAAGTCAACCAATGCCGCACAGAAGTTTGAATTATTTCAAACTGTGGTCGGGTGATTAACTGGAGGACAGAGTCTTGTGGTCCCCATCCATTCTTGTCGCCATGGGAACGTGCCAAGTGGGTCTTGGTTCCACGAGGGGAGGCAAACCCCACATTGGTCTGCAGAGATACTCAATAATGTCTTATCTTGAGGTGGAGTGCTGTAGAACTATAAGAGCAATGGTCTATACTGACGTTAGAGCCCTGTAGTGGGGAAGTTAGTGCACAATAGTTTACACTAGGCGCACAGTAACTGCTAGGACAAATCTACTCAATTTCTTTCAAAGTTCCGATACTCATTGTAACAAAACGCACAATTTCAGACTTTATATACCTCAGATGCAAGAAAGTACGAGAGGTTTTTAAAGGGCTTGTTGATGGATAAATATTGACCTTGTTGTGGCCACGGTTTCAACACTTTGATCTCCACTGTCCGTTGGCACCATGAGATGCGTAGCCTCTAGCTGCTTCTTAATGACCCGTTTCATGAAGGTGGCGGTGAGGGAATAAGTGTGCGTGTTTGTCCCAGGGGGGCGGGCTGCCTCTCCTACACCAAGGCTGAGGGAAGGAGAGAGACCAACACCTGGCCTGGAGGCCCTGCGTCTGGCCATCACACGCCGGTGCCACTACCAAGCCTTGGGGCAGAGTGTGTTGACCCACAAACACCATAAAACAGATCCGATCTGAGACCAAGGGTCCTGGAGAGCGACGCTGGGGTGGGGGGGGGGGGGGGTTGTGATTGGCTCAGCGTGTGCTGTGGCGTACTCCCGGGGTGCGGTGGTGGGGGATCTCCCGAGCCTATCCGTGTGATTACCCGACGAGGGGTGGAGACGCCAAGCGCGGCGGAGGGCGGACGTGTCAAGAGTGCAGCGGTGACAGGCCGGGCACACGGTTCTACTCCCACTCCGTCAGGAGATCCAGGGGTCGTGACGGAGACGCGGAGCGACAGGGCCAGTGGAGTGGAAACACTCGGGTCTAAACGCAGAACCAGACCATGTCTCCCACGTTGGCTTATTAATCCTTCTCCCGTTCCAGCAGATTCTAAAATTATTTCACAAATATTTGTAAAAAAAATGTGGCTGTCGTCTTTAATAATAAACGTATATAAAATCTATACACATGCGTTTCTTTGTAAGGGCTTGTTGTGCCTTCAGGGAGAGGACAGCTAAGACAGGTTGGAGGTAAACATGGGTTGCGCTTCACCCTCTACCCACCCCGTATTTGTCAACGTTCTACAGCATATTAACCCCGGCTCTAGCATGTGAACCAACGGTAAAGAAAGAAACGGCACATTCCGAATCCAAGAAGGACACGAATAACCGACGCACCTCTGCAGAGCCACGGTTTCAACAAGCAGTAGCTTCAGCGCTCCCGTGTCGCCAAGACCCACACAATCCACTCTAATTAACCTCAAAAACATGCGCTGGCCAGTTTGCCGCCTTGGCGATTCAGCCCGTGTCCAACGCCAACACCCCCGTTTCCTCACCCCTCCCCATGGGGAGAGAAAGGAAGAAGAAATATAGGAAGCTCATAATTAGAGCCGACAGATCCGGGACTGACGTTTGGTATTTTTAATGGAATGGTCGTCTGTGCTTCCATGAGGATGACAGAGGAGGAGGTCACCTTTCTTTTTTTTTTTTTTTTAAAAGGGCACCTGTTCGGATACTTCTGGGGTCCTCACTCTTAATTAGCAAAGACACATTGCCAGAGATGTCTCAAGACGAATCAAAACAAACAGCATACACAAAAATCCACGCTCAAGAGCCTCTACTAGACATCACAGCTCGGAAAACATTACAATATTGTATTGCTGGAACATAAATTATTCCTGCATTATAACGGCTCAATGGATTCGGCAGAACTCTGCATGGACAATTAAAATAGCCTGGGTGATAAACAGGGACTGCATAATTTCATGCTCAAATAAGAAAATGCATTGCCAGATGAAATTGTAGTTATTTGCAATGAAGCAAACCGGGATACAAGAAGATCTGAGTACAAGCACTGCAGCTAATTATCCTCACTTGGCATCCAATGGGATTTTCCTTCATACATGAGGGTGTGTTTAATTGAACAGCAAATGGCTATAGTGGCTACGCACCATCGTATCCAATGTACAGATGAAGCAATAAAAACTAATGGTTACAATAAAGCAAGTTATTATACACTGCACAACATAACAAATGACTCGCTCAAACAATCTAATAATTTCGTCATTAAAACGTCCACCATATGTTTTGCAAAAACTTTGAAAAACCTGTACCATTTTCAAGGTGATGTCAAAATTGGGTATTTTATATAACGGAAATAGAATGTCATCTGTGGTTTTCAGCATTTCAGGGCGGAGATATTTTCCATCCATGAATAACATGAATTAAAAAATCTCTTTCATCTGCGAGTTCACTGCCAGTTCAGGAGCTTAACAGATTTTTATAAACGAAGCAGCCAGTTGAGGACCTCAGGGGAGACAAGACGAGGTCTGGGTTTTTATAGGCCGCGGGGCTTGCTTGAGACGTGAGATTTTAAAGATAGCGGCTAGAATGTGTGAATTTGTAGGCAAGGACGCGGACAGGCAGAGGGTGTGAATTTGAAGGGGAATGGGTAGGATGGAAGTATTTTTTATAGGTGGGGCGTGGCTAAGCTTTGGGTCTTTATAGGTACAGGTACGTGTTTAGGACAAGGGTTTTTATAGGAAGGGGGAGGGCTAGCACAGCTGATCATTGCAGGCTCTCTGTTTTTATTGACCTCATGCGATTCAAGCCGAGGCCCCCCATTACCCTTGAGGTCAACATCACTGCAACACAGAAACAATAAATAATCGATTTGTGTGTGTGTGTGTGTGTGTGTGTGTGTGTGTGTGTGTGTGGTGTGTGTGTGTGTGTGTGTGTGTGTGTGTGTGTGTGTGTGTGTGTGTGTGTGTGTGTGTGTGTGTGTGTGTGTGTGTGTGTGCGTACGCACGTGGGAGCGAGGGAAATGTCGCTGAAATAGAGAGTGCTGAGTCTAAGCAACATAAAACACCAACAGCACAGCGTGCCTGCTGTATCTACTAAGATCTGACACCAGAACTGGTCTTCAGAGAGGTCGGAGGTCAGGGTGAAGCATGGAGAGAATCCTTACGGAAAATAAAAGAAACGCCAAAGGGAGAATGAAAGCCATCGGCTGACAGATTTACACAGAACATGAGGTGGAGAGAGCAGAGGTCTGATGTTGTTCCATCAGAGATGATGAGCCTTCAAAAATAAATAACAACCCGAGTGAGCAAGAAAGGAGGGAGGAAGGAGAGAGTGAGTCATAGAGCTGGGAGAGGCAGACTGGCGTACACCCATATAGATTTAACTCGGCGCTCGTCCTGCAGCACCCAATGATTTTCGATCAACTGTGCAGAAATGACCATGGGAACGTGTTCTCTCAGCTGTACAACCGCTCCCTTCAGCCTATCCTATTCCGGCATAATTACTTTGTAGCAACAACAACAAGACTCAGCTGTAAGAAGTTAAATTAATAATAGGCTGGTATTGGAGTATGGTTGGGTGTGGGTGAGGGAGTGGTGGTGGACCTTGCGTTGTCAGACAGACATCATGATGAATGAGAGGCGTGCCGCCAGGTGCATACAGAGTAGTGACAGAGAGTGCAACAATGGTGGCATCAACATCACCATCGCTCAGTGAAACCGCCTCAATTATCACCAGCAAACGTCCTCCACGTTAGTACCCCCCTCTTCCCCTTCCCTTTGTCTCCGCGCCATGACAGGCAGGACTTAGAGAGGCTGGATGTACTAGATACAGGATCTCCTATCTCCCCTTTTAGTTTTCTATTGCCTCTGCTTCCTCCTTGCTGCCCTGCTTCCATCCATTTCACTGGAACCTTTTTTTATATCATATTTTGGTGTGTGTGAACGAATCACTTCAGCTCCAGAGTTGGAGGAGGAGGAGGTGGTGGCGGTAGCAAGCATGAGAACCTTGTTTCGTTTCCCTTAAACTCTCCCTCCCCTTCTCAATCGAACACTCCTTCCACCACCACCGACATACACCCCCCTATCTGCACCTCCGTCTCTCCCCCCCCCCATCTCCCTCTCTCCCCATTTCATTTTCACTCCATTCTCCCCCTCATCTATCTTTCCATCTCTCTCCCCCCTACGCATCTCTATCTCTCTCCATGCTTCCTGATCTCTCTCCCAATCTCCCTCTCTTGCTCCCAATCACTCCCCTCCCTCCCTCTCAGTGGCTCTTTTTGGTTATGCAATGCACAGAGCTCCCACGACCGACTCGTTTCAGTCGGTGCCCCACCATCACGCAAAGAGTACCCCCTCCCTATCCCTCCATTGCAGCTCTGTGGTTAATTTTGGCTACCTCCCCCCCCCCCTCCCTGCCACTGCTCTCCTCCTCCTACTCCTCCTCTCGGCTTCCAACAGGCTTGTCCCTCTCCCTGGGTCTCTGGTGTGTGGGTTCTGCTTCTGGCTGCTGCCGACGCTCCACCTGCCGGTTCTCCGCTCGGGAGGAGCAGCAGCATAGGAGGCAGACCCAGCCAGATCTCTCACTTGTTCCCCCCGAGAGTAAGCCGCACGCGGTCCAAGCGCACGTATATGGAGGCTTTGAGGGAGGCGGCAGGAGGTGGTTAGGGGCAGGGGGGACGGAGCCCCCCCGAAAGGCACTAATTGCACTGATCCCCTGGGGGAGTGTGGGGAGGGTGGAGGAAGGGGAGAAACATTAAGGGAGTGGGGGGGACGGACTTGTGTGCTTGTCAGAGAAAACACGGCTGCTTCTTCTGAGGGGGTCAAAAGACACACAGGAGGAGTAACACAGGAGGAAGAAGAGGTGGAGGGGGTTGTGTGGAGGAGTACAGGGAAAGCAACGAGAGAGACAGAGGGAGGGTGGGTAGAGAGGAGAGTAGGAAAGAGAGGGAGAGGGAGAGAGACAATGGGGGGAGGGAGCAGAGAGAGAGAGACGAGCGGGAGGAGGGAGGGGGTGTCAGCGGATGCTGGGTTTTCAGCAATCCCCCTGAACGGAGGGCTGCTTGTGCTGTGGCCGCGGCGACACCAAGCGAGGGATGAAATGCTGAACGCGGGAGACGTCCGACCGCGGTGAGAACAAAAGGAGGCGCCGAGCGGTTGAACCCGACAGCTGGAGCTGACAGGCGCCAGGAATCTACGAGGGGACTACATTTCACGCTGGAAGTGCGTTTGCGCGTGTTTGTGCTGTGTGTGTGTGTGTGTGTAAACGCGCATCAGAGGAGCACTCCGCAACACAACGCTCCCCCCAGCGCCCCATTCCCCCTCAGTTTCTCTTGATTGCGAGATCCCTTTCGCTCAGAAGGACCAGGGACGTTTTGCTCCGCTGACAGCTCCCCACCCCCCCCCCCCCCCTCACCCTCCCGTACCCACACGTCCGGCGAGCCCCCCAAGAGGCCAGGCGTTTCAGCAGAGGACCCCCGAGAGAAAAGCATGCTGGATGATGCCACTCCGCACGCTAAACGCCTCAGGGTAAGTCGTTTTAACGCCTGGCTTCTCTCTACTCTTAAACCAGGTTGTTTATTCTGCAGCCGCTGGTGTTGGTGTCGGAGACAGTTGCCTGCATATCATTCCCTCAGAGCGATGTTTGTCGACGGTCGGCATGTGTTGACAATGTGGACCAGATTTGGTGGATCTCCCGTACCACGCTGGGTTGTGTTTTTCTTGTGGCACATCCCAAACTGTCTCATGACCAACGGCTCTCATTTACCACACTCGTGAAAGTCCTCCCCCTCAACATGGGGAAATAATGGGGACATCAAGAACCATAAAGGGGTGCGTGTGTGTGTGTGTGTGGGTATCTGGTATGTGAAGAGTGTGTGTGTGTACGGTCCTAACAAGCTCTTGAGGGGGAGGGGGGAGGGCTGGATGGCAGATTGTAAACGGTGGAGTTAAATCACGTCTTTTCTGACAGGGCGAGTGGCGCCGTGGTGAATGTTATTGTTGAGAGTACAAATGGAAACCGTGGAGCGGAGGTTTCTCGCCGGGAGGTTGGCTGCCTCTCGCAGGGAGGCTTGCCGCCTCGCGCTGCTCCTTTTCTGGGGAATCGAGTGATGCACAGGCAGGGACCCTGGAGAACCATTAACAGTGCCATTTGTAAACTAATCGCCATTGTGCTGCTTGTGGCCATTGTTCGGTCCAATTGATTTTCTCCTCGAGGGGGATTACCACGGCAGTGGAGACTGAGCCCCGTAATAAGATCGGAAAGGCAACATCTGCATTTTCAGACACGGTTGTGTGTGTTCTCAGTTGCGTCATTGGTTGTGGGGTCATATGAGCATTGAGCCTCTTTTGACATCTTCTTTCCTTCCTTCTTGTCCCAGATAAGTGCCACCACTGGCGGTTCAGGAAAGCACCAAGACCATGGGCACTACCGCCATAACCCTTGAAGAGGTGCGGGCACTGGAGGGCAAGGAAGGAGCAGGGAGGAGTCCATCTTGGCCTTGCTGGGCATCATCTGCACATTCCTCAACCTGTTTGTGATCGTCTTCGTTTACATCTACACCACACTGTGAGGCGGGAGGGGCCAAGGGGTAGAGACCAGAGACTCGCCAAAAGACCACTGAGGTTTGGAGGGAAGGCTCGGAGACCACGCTTTTGAGGGAACACGCTTCACACTATGAACACTTCTGCAAACGGCAGCAGGCAGGGATTGTACTGCTTGCCCCAGGATTCAGATGGAGTCGGGGTGGGCATGTTGTTCTGCCATAAACGGGACTACGATGAGAGATAACGATTGGCCGGAGGAGGAGGTGGTGCTTGTGGGGGGCTACACTATGGCCAGCGCAAGAGAGATGGCGTGGAAACCGTGCCTGGGAGGATCTCCCTTATGGCCAGAGAAGGACCTTCAACACATCAGCAGAATACTGAAGTGCTGGGAGCGCCTTGTCGACATGCAGCACACGTGGACCTTATGGACAAACACAAAGCCCATACAGTTGGCCCCTGTGAACCTGAAGGGTGTTTTCTACTGGCATGTCCAGCTACTTTTGTGGCCGGTGAAACACAGGGCCCATGAGTCCCTCTCCATCTAGGGGCTTAGAGAATGAGGGCTGTCCGGCAACAAATTCCATCTGATCTCTGAGGGGCTGCAATTTTACAGCTCTAAGGCTGCTGATTCTTCAGCGATATGTGGCTGGGAAGGTGATGTACTTTGATAAGCAGAGTAACCGGCCATCAGAGACACTGATGCAGACAGAGAATACGAGGAATGAATAAGTACATGGTATATATTTATAGCCTATAGATATGATAACTAAAAGGCTGTCCAACATACGTTCCCTGTGGAATCTGAAGAGTATGAAACTATTAGCCAACATTAATCACAGTTCAGATGTGCATTTGCTACTGTTTGGACTTGGTGTGAGGGGGAAGGACGTTCAGTACACCAGTGAATTTAAGATGGCGGCTTAACATCTTAAGTCATTGGGAAGAACTAATGCTACGAATGAAAGGTATTTTTTATGAATAAATGAAAGGTTGAGTTGGTGATCTGAGAGCGACAAAGCAACCTAACAGTTACCCAACAAGAGCAGATTTGCTCAAGCTGTCCAGACAAAGCTATTCCTACTGTATCTCTCAATCTTTTTTGGGGTTGTTTGGGGAAAATCTCTTTTTGATGTAATCGATTCACATTGATTTAAGAGCAGTGTTGGCAATCCTTTTCTGTGTATTAATATCAAACTCTAAAGCTTTTATAAATATATAAAACTCTAGATGTTATGTGCAAATTTTGATCAATAAAATCCAGAGTATATCAATAAAAATGTCCTTGCTCATGTTTGTAAGATCAACTCAATAAATATGTGGAAAAGGCTGTAAGGGACAGCAGTGATGAAGGTGTATTAGACAACACTTCCTTCTCATTTACAATTAATTTAGCATCGCTTTCAGTCTTTTCTTTTTTTTCCCTTCATTTTATTTTGGGACAACAGTTTATAAAACCAGAAGAAAAATGCAGTTAAATTCCCTCTCACATCCACAGATTGTTGAAGTGCAGCCTAGAGAGGAACCTTTATGGACTCAACAAAACAATCCTGACAAGGGAAGACACACACACACCACACACACCACACACCACACACACCACACCAAGTATCTACACCGGTCAAACTTACTACAACACCACACAACTGCAAGCTGAGCAGCACACACACACACACATGTCTCACACTACACATCAGGCATCACAACACACATCTAGTACTTATTTTTGACTCCGGGCTAAAACTTCATACCGAACTAACATAAGACCTCAACTGGCAAATGACTGAGTAGCCTGTGAACAAGCAAGCACACGATCACTGTGATCCACACTTTGACAGATCGAAAGGTGTTTCCTCATCAACGCTCATCAAAAGATGATACCAAAAAAGGAACTCAATCAGGAAGGACAGGACTTCCTTAGGTCAAAAGAGCGGAAGTACAAGCAGAAGACGTCATTCCAACATTTGGGAATGTTGATGCCACTAAATAATCAAGTTGTAGATCATTCAAAAAATACTAATATATGTTGGTAGTAGGGGGAACCTAGTGACCCATGGGTCAGCAACGGACAAAACCATCTATCTTTCCGGAGCCAAGGCCGATCGGAAATCTTAAACTAGAAAGATCAATATATCAGCTTCCAAGTCACTTAGAAGTCGTCAATCTTGGTGTCAAAAATGTACATCTTGCTGTGGTCAAATGAAATGCAGTAAAAGATGTTAGGAATATCAGTAAGTGATGTTTTACCAACAGTAGATCATTTTTTTTGCATGGCTATTTACACAAATTAGTCAAAATTAGTTTGACAATTATCTTAGTTACAATTTAGTCCATGAGCCAGGGGGGTTATCAGTGTCTCGTGGGGGGACACAATTGCTATCATTGTTTTTTTGGCAAAGTATATACACGCCCTAGTACTAGAAAAGAAAATCACGATTAGCAGTGCAGGGATGGTAGGCGAAATCACTTTTTTTTCAGCTCATGAGGTTATTAACCCCCTAAGAATAAAATTCAGTTTTTGAGAACTGGTGTGTATATCTGGTTTTAGGCTCATGATAGGGATATTGTCAGATATTCTATTAATATTGGTGCTTGGTATCATTGGAAAGGGGACCTTTTAGGCTTTCATTTAAGCCCAGGACTGATATCTGTCTGACAAATGCAGAAGGTCAACATGACGACTTAAACTAGAAATAACACACATATTTTATCACATTTCCGCCTAAACTGCAAGCTTTCTTTTATCCTTGGGGCATGAAGGAACATCAGGGACACAAAACTCAACAACTTCAATACTCAAGGCACTCTGATGATTCAGAAAATGTATAATATACCCATACTATTATTTGTGAGAGCCTTAAATTACACTTGTGCAGCCAGCACAAGTCTTCAAAATAGAATGGAGCCAATAGAATGGACAGTAGCTCATGCACGGAATGTTGATGGATTTTTTGACAGTTTGGTTTTGTCAGTTTGGTGAAATAGATCGTTTGGTTCAGTTGACTGGTTTATAACAAACACTAACTAACTATACCATCTTCAATCAACTTCCAGTGAATTCCAGGGGTATTAAATGTAAGTACAAAATACATTTTCTCTTGTCCTTGTGAATTGATGGGGAATAGACAAGAGGGAGATTTATACGCGTACAGTAGGGCTTTTGACTTCGAACTTCGTGAATTCGAATATAAAAAAAAAAATCAAAATTCGAACGAATATTGGCAGCCCTTAATATTCGACCCTGTTATGGGCAGGCCAAGAGTGAGAGACGTTCGGAGAACCGCATGCCAGTCTATTCATAATTTTGCCATGGACCATCCCGGAAGAGGCAGTGAATGAAGTATTGATTTAGACAGCGATTTAATTAGAAAACATAAATAATACCGTTGGAACACGCAAGACCGGTAACCAATAGCAACGCCTGTAAACAAACCTTCGCAAAGCCCAATCCAGGGCTGAATCCGAATACTCATACTTATAGTATGCATTTTTTAGTACGGCCACAAATATAGCGCGTCCGAATGCTCAGTGTTGCATTGTGTGTAGTACGGAATCTGAGGGGAGGACACGTCATCTCCAAACATCCGGTGGAGTTACGGCGGTGTTCGGAAGAGTTCAGAGGCGTTCTACGCATAGCTGTAGACCGTTCTTGGCGTTCTACGCAATAGCTGTTAGACCGTACTAAGTGTAGTACGGTCAAGTAGTAGACACTGAACATAAATAGTATGTACTAAGTATTCGGATTCAGCCAGGTATTACTGAAGGCATTTAATGGTCAAAATATTAATAAATAAATATTCGAATATATTCGAATACTAATATTAATAAACAAACGAACTTCGAATATGATTTTTGGCCAAGAAGTCCAAAGCCTAACGTACAGCTGTACCTGTAACAGTAGCTCATGTTGTAAGGCTAGTAACTTTTTGTCCAGTGGTTTTTATGTTCCATAAAAATTCGTCATTTGAGGAAAGCAGAGAGAGGTTTCTTTTCAGAAAAAGAAAGCATGGGCCTAATATTTAGAGGTAAGGGTAGAATAGGCAGAGTAGGCTATTTCTTCAAGGTCAGTCATTGCCATGTGTTTTTTTAACTGGTAAAATAAGCCTTATAGTATATTTTCTGGTCATATTGCAGTGATCAGAGGAACTGTCATAGGACAAGCTGATACTATACGATACAAGACAGGGCCATAACTTGAACTAATGATCTGGTGGCACTATGATTGGATTGGACATTGTGTATTGTATGCCAAAAGTCTACTCATGAACCACTCCGATGCCCTTTAAATGCGGATGGATTTGAAGAGAATTCTGAGCCATACAAATCCTTCCTGGACAATGTGAATTATTTCAGGGAGGTGAATCAACTGCCAGTACCACTTCCTTTTGATGAGGCCAGTAATGTGGAGCAGTTCGCCAGGCATCGTGCACAGTGGCATAAGTCTTGTCACTTTAAATTCTGTGCAGACAAACTGGAAAGAGCACGGAAGAGGGCGAGAGCTAGTTTTTCTGAAACCTGTGCTGCAGCTGAGAAACGACAGCGGCGTGAGCCTCTGGACAAGAGCGCATGTTTGTTTTGTGGAAAGTCTGATGGACGACTTCACAACTACGAGAGTCTTGATGCAGATGAGAATCTCAAGGTTAAGGCCACAGAACTGGGTGATACAGAACTATCAAGCAGACTTGCGGGTGGTGACGTCATTGCTTTAGAGGCAAAATATCACCTGACTTGCTTGACTGGATTTCGAAATCGACATCGATCGCTAACAAGACAACGCCAAAACTCCTCAGACTGTAAGAAACAAGAGAGACAAATCAATCCAAGCCTTTGTAAGAGCTTGTCAGCCATGTGGAAAATTCTGTGGAAGGTGTCAATTCCACCTTCCAAGTTCTTAATCCCTGCGTGAACTGTATGAAAACCGCCTGCTTCAAGGCTTGGTATCACAAAAGGAAATCAACAAGGTCCGCTTCAAGGAAACAAGTCCTGAAGTACTTTCCCTATGCTCAGGAGCCAACAGGAGATGGAAAGAATGTGGTACTTGTTTTTGAACAGGAATGCCAGGAAATGTTGGAAGCAGAACATTGAACTCTGACCATGTGGAGGTGCACTGATTTAAGCCAAGGCTGCCAAACTTGTGCGCCGTGATATATTCAACTCTGCTGGATTCAGTTCAATGCCCTCGTTCCCTCGGAGATGCCAGCAGAACTCTTGTTCCCACCAGTCTCTAAGACCCTGGTTCACAATGATGCTGGTCGGTGAGCAGACCTGAAGGATCAGAGCACTACTGACTCCCAGGCCTGCCTCACTATCTCACAGACCATCTTGTTTAACTGTAAGAAGAGGCTTCAACCCTCCAAATCACGACATTCACTGGAGTACGAACCACTCTTGCCACTTTACGTCGACTAAGTATGCACCACGCAGACCAGGTCAAAGAAGTGATTAACACATCTGCTCTTTGATTTGGGCCTCGGTGTCAGCTATGATCGGGTGGTGGAAGTGGAGAATCAGCTGGCTACAGCTGTCTGTGAGAAACATGAGAAGAACGGTGTTGTGTGTCCTGCTCAGCTACGCAAAGGCCTCTTCACTGTTAGTGCTCTCGACTACACTTGGATCATAACCATCAAGCACCACAGCCAAAAGGTTCCTTCCATGGGCACAGGCATCAGTCTTTTTCAGTTCCCTCCATGTCTAAGTGTGGGACACTGCCAGGATGGAATAGCATGCCTTCGCCAGAAACAAAAAAGGAATCATCGCTTACCTTGACAACTTCACCAATGTGCCCGGCAGTTGCACTCAAGAGAAGGCTAATGTGGCTGTTCCCAAGACACCCAATCCGACAAAAAACAATCGAGGGACACCTTAGTGGAGCACACTGTGAAAAGAGGAATGCTGGAGATTGAGCATTCCACTGAAGGTGATCGAAAAGGAGGAGCTAGACCAGGGGAGACATTGTGGCCTGGTGCAGCCTACCACGCATCTCTACATGATGTAAATCAGATGACCTGCAGCCTGCCTCTCACTCAGCTCTTGCCACTGCTTCTACGAGAAGGCTGCTACGGTCTCCATGATTCAAGCATGGATGGAATGTACAGCGTGAAGCCACACAAGTTCCTGAATCCAGGACAGATCCCAGTAATGGCTGTGGACGCACCACTGTACGCACTGGCCAAATATGTTCAGTGGAACTGGCCTCAAACACATGGTGAAGACAAATGTGTAGTCATGTTTGGTGGCCTCCATATCGAAATGGCAATGTGGAAGACATTTGGTGACTATTTGGAAGCTTCTGGATGGACCACAGCACTGACTGAGGCGGGCATTGCATCCACTGGCACAGCCGACTCCTTCCTCAAAGCATCCCACCTCACCAGGACAAGACATGCCCATCAAGTGAGCGCCCTGGCACTGGCAAAGTTGCAGCACAATGCCTTCTTGTACATGATGAGCTGAGGACCACATGATGAGAAGACCAAAGAAGCCTGGAGACAAGACATGATCAGAAAAGAAGTCCAACATTCCAGTACTGGAATCATCCTCAACATGGAACTTCTGGGTCCTGATATTTGTGCGGGCCCCAGAGAACAGGAATTTTCCACTCTATGGTGGAGACACTCAAGGCTCTTGTTCATGGTTCCTTTTGCCCTGATCACCAGACTATACGCACGATGGATCCCTGTCCACATTCGCGACATGGAAAGCTTGCCTCATCCATTCACGGGGAATATCAAGAACATGGCCATTGGTCGTTAACAGGACCACAAACAGATTCTTAGCATGCCGATAGATCAGGCTCATGGCAGGAACAACGATCTGGTGAAGGGTCCGGGG